>NDGN011443992.1:0-16584 GCA_002564285.1 Tympanoctomys barrerae
CCCTGGGCGAGCAGGCCCCTGGGCGAGCAGGCCCCTGGGCGAGCAGGCCTCTAGTGAGCAGGCTCCTGGGCAAGCAGGCCTCTAGTGAGCAGGCCCTTAGCGAGCAGGCCCCTAGGGAGCAGGCTCGGTGCCTAAGGGCAGGCCTGGAGCCGCAGGGCAGCAGGGCAGGCCTGGAAGCGCTGAGGCAGCAGGGGGGCAAAGGGAGGCCCTGGGAACTGCTGACCCAGAAGAGAGTGTGTGGAAGGGAGAAAACCAGCCAGCGGGGGAGGAGGGCTCCTGGGGGTGGGAGTGGGAGGGGAGAGCGGGCACCAGCCCCAGGGCTGCTGGTAGGCTCTGCAGCTCCTGCCCAGAGGACTTGGCCTCCACAGTCACCAGCGCCCACCCGTTTAAGGAAGAGGCTGGTAGTAATAAGTAGGTGATGAGTGCGTGAGGGACTGAACTGCTTTCGTCACCCAAGGGTCTTTTCTGTTCTTGATTTTTCTTAATTTACAATGAAAATAAAGTTATTAAACTATTATTTATTCTCTATTTATTCAAACTCATGCCCTCTTCTACTCCACGAATGCTCCAAAAAGGCTTACAATAAGCAGGACATCAGAATAGCAGCGTGAGACCAACGTGATCTTAGTGCCCTTAGCCTGGGCCCCAGGTGTGATGTACATGCAGTGGCAGCTGCTCTGTGACCCTGAGGCAAGGATCAGTGACACCAGGCACAGACATTGCCTAGCATGTAATGTTGAGGTTATGTTAAAATTGAAGCCATAAGCTCAAGCCCATGTACTCAATTTTCCATTGATTTTTTCACTCTTTTTATTAGAGAGTGCTAATTAAACAAAATACTTACACGTCTTGATGAGTATTACTCTAACTCTGTAAGCCTGTAGAATCTAAGTTATTGCTTTGTATCCTAAAATTTGAGTTTCATAGCAGTTACACATAGCTTGTAGGAAATTACCCCTCTAGCTTCTTAGCGCGTCCATCCATGTGCCCAAGATGAGGGCTGTCTTCTGACCAGTGGGGCAAAGCCAGGAAAGGCTCATGAGTCTCAGGAAAGGCAGTGAGAATCGACAGCTCTTCAGCAGGCCACAAACAGCGGAGATTACTAGATGTAATTTTTTTTTTTTAAATTTGTGTGTTGGGTACAAGGTCTCACTATGCAGCCCAGACTCATAGTGATCCTATTTTCAGCCTCCCTAGCACTGGGATTACAGGCATGTGCTGTCATACCCGGACTCTGTCACTGGTTCAGCGTGCCCCAGGGGTGGGGCTGGCACAGCATGCAAGACTGGGAATCAAACCCTGGTCCCTGCACTTGCCAAAGCAGGCGCTTTGTCCACTGAGCTATCTCCCCGGCCCTGACATCACTAAAGGTAGAAGGAGGTATTGCTCCTAAGTGCTTAGTTCCAGGCCATCTGATGTGAAGATCCTGACCTCTTAAAACTCCGAGAACTGGGTATAAACATAGAGGCCACGCGGAGGAACTGGGCTGGCCAAGTTTTAAGTGCTTCATCCTTCGGTATAGCCTCGGAAGTGGGGATTATTTATTATAGGGCCGGTTGAATGAATTCAAGATTGGGTCATTTAGGATCGCTAAGAAAGATGTTTTAACTTCGCCTAGGACTGGTCTAAACTTTCCCACTGGAAGGAACTAAACAGTTGTTCAAACAGTTAAAACTTACAGGAGAAAGACCTGGGCAGGGTACGAACAACCAGATCGGCTGGGAGTAGGAAGTCTTCAGGACCTCCTCAAACAAGGTGAAAGCAGGGCGGCGCGCCTCGCTCCTCGCTTTCCACTAGGTACACTGTTTTCTGTAGCTCCGAGGTTAGATAAGACAAGTCAGGGTCTTAGGTACACTGTTTTCTGTAGCTCCGAGGTTAGATAAGACAATTCAGGGTCTGGGATTAGCCCGTGGAATTTGCTTTTAACTCAGAATTTCTTGAAAGGAATAATTCTTCACCTCAGCACACTTACTTAGTTCCATCCTTCTGCATCTCAGTGGTTCTTTTCCAGGAAGGAACAAAACAAGTACTGGATGGCTTTTGCAAAATGTCCAAGCTAACAGCCTCACATTCTACGAAAGAAGAATTGCAAAATGTGGGCAGTGACAGGAAATCCAGGTGTGAGACTTGAAAGGAGCTAGGTTGCCACCCTCTGAATTGCGACATGGCGCCTACACTCACTGCCCAGGACGCCCAGCCCAGCCCCACCCCCCGAGTACACACTTGAAACGACCGACGTTGAATCTCTCACACTGCCAATTTTGTTTAGCATCCATTGGAATAAATCTGTTTTAATTTTCACATAGATGTCCTCTTGCTCCTGTCTTGATAAAAAAGAAACCTACACATTCAGCTCTTGAAGTATCACACTGATTCTGCTTAATTTCATTCGTAGACTTTTAAAACTAGGATCTTAAGCCCTTCCATGCTTGGGAGGATGGTTCATGTTTATTTATAAAATGCTGAACAAGAAGTTGGAGCTTTAATTTGTTATCTCTTCTCCACGTTCATGAAATTATTTGTTATTGGAGGTTGTTTGCTTAGCATGTGCTGTCAGTGGGCATTTATCATTTTTAATTTAAAGTTCCTACTTAGAAGTGGTTAGATTCCGAGGCAAGCGGGGGATCTGTCACCTTGAGAAAAATTGATGGGAGTGAAAATATTTTCCTTTTGTAAACAGTTCCCCGTGTACAGTGTCCTCATGGGGCGCGAGCTGTGGTATTTGTCTATTTTAATTAAAGAGTACCCTGCCCATCTATTTGTGGATGGCTTAAAAGAAGTGGGCGTCGCGGTGCGAGGTTCACAAGGTTGGTGGCTGAGCTGAGTTCGGGTTGACTCGAGCTCTGGGCTGTACTGGTGTGCGAAGAATGCCAAGTCCTAAGAATTTCTGGAATGTAGAATTTCGAAGCACTGATAAAGTTCGCTTTGTTCCCCTGTGTGACCTGACACACTGAGCAAGTGTGGTTCCCTAGGAAGTTTTAATAGTTCCAAGTCCCTAGTTAATAAAGAAAAGAGCCCCGACATAATTCAGCTGGTTTTCACCTGCTGCCTCAGAGATTAACTTTCCTAACCTTAATGAGACAGAGTTACCCTTTGCTTTGAAAAAAATCATTTATGGGCCTCTCTTGACTTTTGTTGGTTTCAGTGAGTGGAACACTGAGGATTTTGTTTTTGTTTTTGGTTGGTTCCCAAACTGCTGAAGACTTCTTGCAACCTAAGAGCCCTGGGGTCACTGCATGAAAAACCGAATCTCGAAAGCACACTCTCGCTTCTGGATGGGCTTATTCTTCTCCCAGGCGCAGGGGGGTTTGAGCGATTTCAGGAGAGCGGAACCGATAGAGCTTCCCCTTCACTTTTCCTCATTTATTTTCATAAGAGAATGGGAGCGGAATTCCAAACATTCAAGTTTGCAGTGAGCGTGCGTCACTCCGCTTGGAGCAGCAGGGTCTGTGTTTTTCCAGTGGGAAACTTTGATCCTCGGACGGATACACGGCTGCTGCACGCCTCTCTTCTTTTCTGCCTTTCCTCCTTGTTGTTGCTTATTATTTCAAAAATCAGCTGACTGTACAAGTCCTCTCTGGGAGCAGATTTCAAAACAAGTGATCTCTGCGAGCCGCACGTAAGTCTTTTTTTGGGTCAGAGTTCATAAGTTTATCACTGCTCTATATTAATTGATACCCTAAGTTTGCTCTCCTATAGTATTTACTGTTAAATGTGAGCTTTATGCTGTTAAGATCATTTCGTTTCTATGCTCAGCCCCTTTTGCTACAAGAAAGATTTGATTATGTAATGTGTGTTAGCGTTGTATTAAATGTCCTGGCCACTTGCCTGTCTTTTCTGGTGGCCAACAGGGACGGAATGGATGAAAGCTATTTGGATATGTTGTCTTTAGAGTATCACAAAACTGTCCAGAAACTTGGCAGATAAATAATAGGCTTCCATGAAACTCTTTAGTCCTTTTGAATTTGAGATAATTCATTTCTGTTTGAATGAGTCTTTCACAAATTCAGGGATCCTATCCGTCACAGAAACACCTGCTAGGGACCCTTCCTCAGGTTAAACAAACACAGACCCGAAGAAGCTGGAGCCCTGTTGGCCACGAGCAACTGTAAACATCCTCGACTGGAAGCTGGGAGACCCGGATGGGCTTTCAGTCGGATGTTTGCAGCTGCTTGCTGTCCCTGACCGCCGGGAGCCACGCCAGGGGCCGCAGCCTGTGGACGGGAGCGCAAGATGGGAGACAGAGGTGTTCTCTTTGTATGCAGACAGCACACAGTGTGTGTTTCTTAAAAAGACAGAACATTCTTGGGAGAAGTAAGTATATTATACTATTCTTGTTCTTTCAAAAGTATATTAGGACAGTATTTCAAAAATTAGTCCAAAAAGTGATTTATCAGGATACTTATGTTTATCTGCAATTTCAAAATAAGTGCCTTTGTAGAACCACTGGCAAAACTTTTTATTGACAGAAATCTAAATTGTCTGAAAAGGGAAAAGACTCAAAGCCAAATGAATTAATTCACTTTCACGTCATTTGAAGGAGACTTCCAATATTGCATTCTTGGTTTAGTCTTTAAGTAATAAAGTAGAAGTTCTCAACTTAATGAAGTGTCTACAATAAACTAATACTTCCTCACCTAAGTCTTATTTGAAAAATCTCTTTGTTGTTACCTGCTGAGCAGCTAGGATTTGGGCATTGGAAGCATTTCACTTGTTGCCTTACGAGTGCAGTGTTTGTACAAAACTTGTGTCTCTTAAAAATAGTAAATGGATTCAGTTCTGCCCTAAATGTATGAAGCCAGTTTCAGATCCGGTTGTAGATCTCTGTCAAGAACCTAATTTCTAATTTGCTTTTTTGTACATCTGTGATTTTCTTAATATGAGAATTTATTCATTTAAACTGTGGGAATGAGACACTTTTAGAAAGAGAAGGTGACTGCTCTGCCTTCGAGAACACAGGCTTTTAAAGAACGCACAGCACTACACTTGCTGGGCGGCACAGCTCTGGCCCCCACTTAGCCCCTTGGGCACGGACAGGAGGTGACACTGAAGCAGCAGCGGAGAGCAGCGGGCATCTTCTCGCTGCTCCGCACAGCCACACACGAGCGCTCTGCAGCTTCCCACGTCGGGACCATAAAGCCACCAAGGGAGAAAACGCAATTAGCCATGCCAGTCAGGAGAGCTTGGTTGCTGCCCCCAAAGTTGCAGGGGCCTGAGTCAGGAGCCCTGGGTCAGGCCCGGGCCTGGGGTCAGCAGGTGGCCTGTCCTCATCAGTGAGTGGAAGACTTTCCGGGCAGATAACTCTGCTTCGGCCCAGGGAACCTCCCTGGCTTCCCAGGAAGATGGGGTTGATCTGAAAGATCCGGCCCACCGCTCTGGCCTCTTGACCTCAGTGCCTTTAGGTCCTGGCGTTCCCACGTTGCTCACCTCTCCCCACTCCACTTCCATGTTTTATGTCTAGTTGGTTATTTCCGTCACCTATGTAATTACTTACTGGAATTTTTCATCGCGTCAAAAGGATAACCTTCCTAGATACTCTGAAACCAGCAAGTGCAAACTTTCATAAGCCATTCAGGTTGGTGTTGAAATTAATCCTATTACTTATTAGGGCTTTTGCCCCACGTTTTCACAGTAACGGTCTTAAGATGTGAACAGCATGCTATTTACAGTTGAAATAAGACCTGGATGCCCTGTTTTGGTTTTGCAGAAAAGAACTCTTAAGTTTAAAACTTTACAATATAATATCATTTCTACTACATGGACAAAGTTATTATTTACAGAAGTAAAATAAATTGATATTTCATATAGATTAGAAAATAATGCTAATTGCTTTCATGTGGATATTTATGACTAGAATTTTTTAAATTTCACACTCACATCAACAAAATTAAATAACATATATGAAAAATCTTTCTGTGGTCTTGGAATGAAACCCAGGACCTTGTGTGCACGTGGCAGCTGCTTTATGACTGGGCCACTGCAGGCTCAGCTGCATAAGAGTTGTAGAATGACTCCAGTGGGTCAGTTACTGAGAAGAAAGCCCTGTCAGCCTGGGTGCTTGAGGCGTGTAACTCGAGTTGCTGTAAAGTTAGTAATGCTTAAAAATAGCAGCACACTGAGTGACCACCAAACTGATGCACACTTGAGTTTTATTTATGATTTGGCAAAATAAAAATTGACACATCCTGGGAAGGGAGATTTCTAAAGGGATTATAAGAGCATCTAGCCAGTGTTTCATTGGTGCTGATGTGGCCTGTAAATATCACGAGTCAGTCAGCTCTTTCCTCCAGGAGACAATGGCAGACATGGGGCCTGTGGAGGCAGCGCTGCGGCGAAGGTGACCAGGGCAAGCCCTGGCATCTACACCTGTAAAGCCCAGGTCTGTCCAGATTGCTGTCAGGATTGTCTTGTCTTGAGTAAGATTTTACCTACATAGCACTTTTAGAGGGAAAAAATCTTTCTGAGTAGTTGCCAGTATTTGCTGGTTAATAAGACCAGTTCACAGTTGGCCATTTTTTTCCATATTAGAAGAGTAACAAGATGGTAATTATTTCTCTTGTGAGGTGACTTACTGAAATCTTGGGCTGGCCAAATAGTTCAGCGGATTAAAGCACCTGCGAGCAGGCTCAGGGCCTGGGGTTCAATCCCTGGGCCTGCTGTGCTGGTCCCCTCCCGGGGCATGCTGAGACATCGATTGAGACTGAGTGTGTGACGCACCTGTAATCCCAGCACTTGGGAAGCTGTAAACAGGAGGGTCACTATGAGTCTGACCTCGTGGTGAGGCCCTGAATACCCTGAAGACCCTTTCCTAAAAAATACAAAAAAAGAAAAAGAAAAAAAACCTTAGAAGTCTCACTAAAATAATGGAAAAGAGATGAGCTAGTTTTAAGTACCTGCTTAGACAAACATGGGGACCTGGTTTCGATCCCTGGCATCACAAGCCACACTGACCCTTCCCCTGGGCATGCCTTCCACCGAAACCAGACATGGCAGCGCACGCCTGTAATCCCAGCGCTGGGAAGGCTGAGACAGGAGGATCACGAGTCCAAGTGGCCTAGTGAGACCCTGTACCAAATAAATAAAAGATTTTTTAAAAAATTAAAATAATAGAAAAGACTTTCTTCACTTGGTACTGTATCAGAACAAGTAGTGGAGATGCTAAGAAGACACAGAAAACGGTCTGCCAGCACATAATGCAGCTGTTGGTGTATACTGCCAAGCAAACCAAACTAAGCTTTGAAATCATTTGAGATTGTTTTATGATTTTTTTGTCTTCTTCATTTGTATACCTCTTAATGGCAAAATGGAAAAAAAAAAGCCTTATTCTCTAAATGTGCTTATTATTAGCAATAAAAGTCCATGAATTAAGGATTCTTCCAGCAGCTCCTTCAGTTGCTCTTTGTCATCCACACGCGCTTCTCAGCCTGCTGTGTAAATGTGGTGAGCGAAGTCGTGTTGCCAGGTGACACTTCACCTACCTTTCCTCATTTGTAGGTCTGCTTGTTAGAAAAACTTAAAGATGCAGGGCTTTGAGAAAGAGGCTTTTGATACAAATGCAAACATAGTCCACCGGGGATTCCTTTAGCACAAACATTAACCGCGAGCAGGTGTTAGCGTGGCAGGTGGCTAGAGAGATGAAGAACGGGCTCTACCAGGCACCCTCTGGTGAACCACTCTGAGCTACAGCAGCGTTCCCGCCTCTCTCATTTTCAAAAACTGTATTGTAAACCTCAGGACGTGAGAAGTTTTCCTGGGAAGTGCATCCGAAAACGAACCGTCAGGGGACGATAACAGCGTAAACTGGTCCGTCTCGTTGTGCGTCCTACCTACGTTCCGAGTTTTGCATCTGGTAGTTTTTAGCTAAAGAGTTAAGCTCTCAAATTAAAAGTACAAGTCCCAAAAGACTCTAAAGGAAGGAAAATTTATATAACAGCACACGAACCCCAAACCACATGCAGTTGAGTATGTAAATAAAAGCCACAGCGCTGTAGGACAGCGGCACCGCAGCAGGAGCCCCGCAGCAGTGGAATCGTTCTTACGTAGGAGATGCGTGAAGCCAGTGCCCTAGAAACACCGTGCCTGGTAAGGGAAGGCTTAGTTCCACCGCATGTAACTTGGCTGAATTGAGGCGGAGAACTGGAAAAGGTTGCAAATTCAGGTGCTCAACTTCATCTATTTACATTCTGTACATCATAGATCTAAGTGCATGGGAGAGATGCAGATTATATGGTTTTTAATTAGCATGTTGGATTATAATTGCTTTTAGAATTATGATCTGTATAAGATCTCTACCCAAAAAATACGCTATCCTACGCTTTTAGTGGCTTTCGTGGCCCCGTCAGCTATGTATACTTTCTCCAATTTCCATTGTACTTTTTTACCCCAGTAAATCTGTACTTTATTTAAAATAAATTCTGACAGTGAGAAATTGAAAAAGTAATTAGGAAATTTCACACTGTTGATTCAACAACTCCAAGTTCAGTTGCATTTTGAAGCAATCCTGTAACTTTCTACACTCCAGCTTCAGATTCTGGGCTGACTGTCTTGGTTTTCTTCTGTAACTCAATCCTAAAATATCTGAGTAAATAAAAATAAATCACAATCCATTATTAGTAATTCCAAAAACATTAAGGTTACTTCAAAATTGTAAATTCAACTAATCAAAATGTCATTTGCCAAAATGCAATTTGTGTGTTTATTTTGTATAGAATAGAACTTGTTTATATTATTGGTACAAATTTAATTCTTATTGAATTTTATGGTTAATAGCTAATGAAAACCATCTTTAAAAATCATTCCATTTATCTGAGACCATAGTAGGACTAGTGTCAGAAAATTGGCGTTATGTTTTAGGTTAAAAAATAAAATCTGTATTTAAAAATGAGATGATTTGGGACAGGGAGATAGGTCGGTGGTCTAAGCGCCTGTCTGGCAAGGACAAGGACCCAGGTTCGATCCCTGGTACTGCATGTCATGCCGGCCACAGGCTGGGCATGATGGCACACGCCTGTAATCCCAGTGCTGAGGAGGATGAGACAAGGGGATCACTACGAGTCCAGGCTGGGTAGCGAGACCCTGTACCAAATAAAGATTTAATTTTTTTTTTTTTTAAATGGGAGGCTTGCCAGGCATGGTGGTTCACACCTATAATCCTGGAACTCAGAAGGCTGAAGTAGGAGGATTGTAAAGGGTTCAAGACCAACCTGGGCTACAAAGTGAGCTCAAGACCAGCCTGAACTTCATTAGTGAGAACCTGTCTCAAAAAGACTTTTCGAAAGAGGTCTTCCCGATTGGTCCATCTCCCACTTCTCTCATCTCCAGCCACACGGACTTTCAGTTCTTTAAACAGTGGTGTTGGGTTGCTTTGCAGTGTAAGGAAGAGCGCTGGCCTGCGCGCTCCCTCGCCTCTGCCCCAGGACGCGTGCGCACACCTTGTGCTCAGCCGCACTTGAGCTTTGTCCTCAGCGTTGTTTCTCCCGGGGAGAATTCCCCTACTCCCTTCCATTCAGGCTTCGGGCTCCTTCTCTGTCCTGAGACAGGACTCTCCAAAGAGCCCACTGCGTGCTGGGAGGAGCTGCCAGTGCAAATAGCCAGCAGACGCATCAAGCAAAAGTGAGGACGTGTTTTGATATAGATTGGGCTGGAGTCAGAGAAGTAAGCAGAGGCCATGTAGCACCAGGACTTGTGGGGCGGAGCGGTCAATCTGGAGCTCCTAAAGAGCGCTAAAGTAGTATTTGCTAATATGAAATATTTGAATTTACTTTAATTAAATGACAGGAACTTAATCATCGCATGTGAATATGCCAGATGGCACCATTAAAAAAGGGCGACTAACATCTTGCTTCTATAAATATTGGCTGCGTACATATAAAAAGAGCAGCGCCTGTTCGGGGCTGAACGATGCAAAGACGTTGGTCGCTGTGGCTGCAGGCATGGTGCAGATCCAGAATGACCCAAACCCCACCTGCGACCAGCCAAGGATCCCCCGTGAATCACTCAGTAAGAGCAGAAACGGGCATAGCCTCTTATCGCTAAGCAAGGCATCTCTCCCAGCCTCAGTGCGGAGTGTGGAGGAACCAGGCTGGAATCGCTCCTTCCTGCCCCTGGAGCCACACTGGGCAGCCCCACTTAAGAAAGCTGCTGGAGCAGCGTCCGAGGAAATGAAGGAGGAAGTCTGAGGCGTGTCTACACCACCACCACTTACTCCGGGAAGAAAGCCTCCTTAAGTCTGCGAACAGGATGAAGATCATGGCTGGATGTTCTCGAACCTTCTGCTCAGCCCAGTGGCTGAAGAAACTGTTAGTAAACCTGAGCGGTGGTGGCCACGCTCCCGGTCCTGGGCATAGAGTGGGAAGCGCACAGAGGGCGGAGGGTGAGGAAAGAGGCTAGCGAGCGTGCATGAGTGCGCGCGGGTGCCAGGGCCGGCCGCGAGCGATTCTGCCTGTGGTGGAGGCCGCAGCGTGCATGGGAGGCAATCCGGCCCCAACATCCAAGTAGGGTGGTGGCAATGAAACCCAGGGGCGTGTATTGTGTGCTGTGCGCCAGGCAGTGAGCTGCGCGCCTTCCTTGCAGCCTTCTCAGCTAAGGCTCTGCTCGCAGTAGCAGAGCAAGCGCCAGCACCGATTCACGGAGGCACAGGGAGGCTGGAGGACTTAGCCACGTTCCCTCAGGAAGGAGTGGAGAATGCAAAGTGCTGGAGAGCGCCTAAGAGGGCACAACCAGCTTAGGCTGGAAAGGTGGTGGGAGGCCTGCGTGGTTACTCCCCATGAAGCGCAGTGGTGGCGCAGCGCAGAGAGTGTTTGGAGGAGTGTTGGAATGCAGGCTGGTCAGCTGCTCCTGGAGAGACTGCCCCCCTGGGGACTGCCACAGATTAGCCTCCGCAGGCAGGAGGACGCAGGAGGACGCTAGAGAGGGCCGGTGGGAATATTTTGGAAGTTTTGCAGATGCGCAGAACCCTCTCTGTTAGCACGTAGCAAGCTAAAATCACTTGTGAGTGGTGTTGGATTATAGGTTAGTGTTATTCCGCAGACGTGTTTCGGTTCCCTTGAACGCGGCAAAGCAAGGGCGCGCCTGCTGCATCTGCAACGAGCCTGCTGTCCGCTGCTTTCATTTTGTGGTTGTAAAGAGTCATTCATGCCAGCACAGTTAATGAGCTCCAGCAGCTGTTTAGTGAAATTATAGATTCTGCTCAAAGGCAGCTCCCAATGCTGCCATTGTCTCCGGGCCGCTTTGGTATCTTCTTCACCACCCGGGTACTTTCAAGTCACAGTGGTCCGACTTGTTCACAGTGCTGGGGCCTCATAATGACCTGGTCAGGTGGGGCCTGCAGGGAGACGGGTCCGCTGCACAGGCAGCCATGGAGGGTGTTACTTCTCTGCACCACAGGCGCCGTGTTCACCCAGGAGCAGCAAGGGAGAACGTTAACAATTTTCTAAAAAGGTTGTTAGAAATGAAATAGCCATCTTCCAACACACTTCGGATCTTCCAAGTAGAGAACTGAACCGACTCATGGCCGAGCCGAGGCTGGGAGGACCACGCCGCGCTTGGTGCTTGTCTTCCTCTGGGGTGCTTCTTCGGCACCCCACCACACTGGGAGCTTACTGGACAGCTCATGGAGTACAGCTTGAAGGTTTTCCAGCCTCTTATTGCTTTAAATTCAAACTCTGATATCTAGCCTTCAGCTGTGTCTCTGACAGGAACCCTTTTCTCTCCTGTACTCTGGATTTTTCTTCTCAGTGCTAGGGATAGAACCCAGGGCTTTTGCACTGAGCTACATTCCCAGCCTTTGTATTTTTATTCTTATTTTGTATTTATTTTATGTATTTACTGCAGGGACTACAGAGTCTCACCACACAGATCAGACTTGTGGTGATCCTCCTGTTTTCAGCCTCCCGAGCGCTGAGATTACAGGCCTGCACGACCATGCCCCGTCCTAATCACTGTCTCAGTACGCCCCAGGGGCAGGGCCGGCATGCCATGCAGGGGATCAGACCCCACTTCCTGCGCCTGCCTAAGAGCTATCTGGCTAGCCCTATATTTTTTTATTATGTTTTTATAGGACAGTTTCAGTAATTAATACATTGTACATTGTTATTTCTTAGTGGTTATCCATAGTACAAGATGGAGACAGGATATCCTGTCCAAACACTATTAGTACACATCTTCTCATTGAATTAAGCGAAAGTAGCTGTATATCTATCCTAACTATTCTGCCTATACAGATACAAAACGGTCCTTCCTTTGTATCCCCTTTTTTTGTTTAGTTCTGTTAGAGATGGGTAGTCCATTGACATCTAAATACTATAGGTATGTGAATTTAGCAAAACAGTCCAACACAGTCCAGCAGTCCACAATAGTAGTGGGTTATCCACAAAAGTTGTTGACTTGAGCCTTTCACAGCTCGGCATATTAATACGGCTTTACTTTATATACTCACTTTTATACTTTTCTGCTGGTGGCCCTATATTTTTATTCTTTATGTTGAGATGGATTCTTATTAAGTCTACAAATTGCCCGGGCTGGGCTCAGGTTTGTAGCCCTCCTGCTTCATCCTCCTGAAGGACTAGAACAGCAGCTACATCTCACACCAGCTTCCCTAGTGCGTGACGGTGCCAGTTCCCATGCCACCGCAGGTGGGTCTCAGGCGTGCAACACACTGGCCTGCACTGCGCTGGGCTTAGTGGGATCCGCCCCTCACTAAGGCGATGGCTCTGGCTAACTGGGGCTCTTGGTAGGCAGGAAATCCTCCAGGGTAGAGTACTGTCCCATCTCCCAGGAGTCACAGAGCTCTGCTTCCTCACATACAGCATGCCGCTCTTGTCACCACCTAGTACTCTCTCCTCCTCCTTGAAAGAATATTTGCATTTTCCCACCAACGTTTCCACCATAGACTCAACACAGGAGAACATAATTGCTAGGCATAGTTGACCATCTGTTTCAAGAAAAATAAAACAGGCCTGTGACTTCCAGACTATTAAGAATAACTAGGGGTAAATCCTGGTGAAGTGCTAGTTCAACCAGTTAAGTGCTGTTTAAGCATTAAACCCTGGAGGCCCGAAGAACAAGCGCAGGAAATGCTTGCACATCTGCCTGCAGCTCTGTAGCCTCAGCGATGCCGGCTCCTTGCGTCCCTGGCTGGTGGCCCTTCCACGTGGCCAGATGTTCACTGTCTATGTGAGCGGCCTGCGCAGTCCTGTTCTGATGGTTGGCTCCCTGTACAGCGATGGCAGGGCATCCTCCTGTGATGGGGTGAAGCAGTGGCCAAGCTTTTGAGGAGGAAGCGTCACATTTGATAAATGGTGGTGGACACACGGCCCCTAAGGAGAACCACTCTGCTTAAGAAAAACATGCACGGGAGAGCTTTCCTGTCTCCGTCACTGCTTGCGTTGCTATTAGATGTTAAACACGGAGGCCTGTGGGCTTGGACTCTGCAGCTGGACTGTGTCACTGCCGCTGACACACAGGTGCCTCCATTGTACTGCTAAACAGCACCCTTTCGGACACCTCTGCTACTTCTCAGCCACGTTAATCCTGTCGTGACAACTGTTTTGTGGTTCACAGATGTCTTCGGGGCTGTGCACTAAGTGTTACAGATTCCAGGAAGCACCACTGCGGGATAGGACTTACGTATCCCGGGTGTGAACCTTTGTTCTTATGACGCAGTGAGCACTGACGAGGAAGCCCCACCCTGGCGTTGTGCAGCGCAGTAGAACGCTGGCCTGCTGACTAGACACATGATTGCCAAGGTGAATTACTGAATTCCGCCTGCCCTTACTTGCTAGAGTTTCACCCCTTTTTCTCCCACGTAGTGTCCTACTTTTTATTAGACAAACTGCCTTCAAGTCTTGCAAGTAATGGCTGTATTTCACTGAGATTACGACAGCAGTTCCCCACTGTTTGTTTTTGAGCTAGCACTTGAGCGAGTGCGACTGAAGCAGGGCGAATGGTGATGCGTGTTGATCTGCGCAGATGTCGGCCTAGAAGTGCATTGCTGAGTCCCAGCACTTCCGCGCCTGTCGCTGCTGACCATCCCTCCATCACCCGCTGTCACTTTCCTGCACACGGGGTTGCATTTCAGTGTTTCCTTCCCAGGCCTGTCTGGGAGACTCCCTTCCAAAAGAGGAAGTGGGCCGCAGAGAGGTGGCCTCACTCCGGATCCTTCCGCTCTCTGGGAAGCTGCGTCCTTTGTAGGACACAGATCTGGCGGTGTGCCAGAGAGCAACCCTGCCATGCCACAGGGTGAGCAGGGAGGAGGCCACAGAGACCTTCACTGTCGCAGCAGGAATCCTCCCACTTGGCAAGACTCTGAAAGGAAGTATCTAACAATGGGATTTTATACAGGCCAGTGTAGTAAAGAGTTTTGATATTTGAGTGGATCGGAGGAAGTTTCCTTTGGCTCCTCCTGATAAGTACTGGGTGTTTAGGGTAATGGAATCTGTGGATTTGTAGGGAGGATTTGGCTGTCTTCTTCAGCCTTAAGGAAAACTTTTCTCACTTTATCATTTCCATGCGAGGTCATTTGCCAGAAGAAAATGTAGTCACTTAACTTTATGCTGGTCGCAAATATTTTGCTCAGGGGAATTAGTGAGGAGATCACAGTCTCTCAGGAAGGCAATTTATTCAACAACCAGAGCTCTTCCAGTGTCTCCAGTCAGACCAGAAATCATGAGGTTGTTTTCGTCCACGTATGCCATAAGACCTGCTCAGGTTAAAAAGCTTGAAATGGAAATTATTTTATATTGAAAAGTAAAAACTGCACAAAACAAAGGGAAAGCAGTTGTCCTCTTGTTTGCTTCCAGCCACGTGTAGTCCTCAGGTCGCTGCTGCTCCTGGGCCTGATGTCCCATGCAGATACGCCAAGTGACGAGGCTCAGCAGCCACTGCATAGGGCTAGACCAGCTCTGCTGAGGAGCAAAGCCAAATCCCATTCTTTCAAGGCCTACAATGTGTGCAGGCTTAGCATGCAGCAGGGGGAGGGTCCTCGTGAACCCGGGACCGTGTCACCCTAGCACAGAGCAGGGGTGACCTTCCCGTGCTCCACGTATGTCCATGTCTCCTACGGAGAGTAAGGCAATGCCAGTACCACCTTTGTGCTCTTAACTGCATCGCGTAGTCTAGTTGAACTGTGTTCATTTGTAGTCTCTAAAAATAAACTACTTTAAGCAGATGACCATAGTACATGCTCGCTGTAGCCTGGCAAACTCTTCTTCCTGCCGGAGCATGCAGCTAGCAGGCCTACCTCCGTTGCTTGGCAGGCCCCTGAATTGCGCATCTGGACCGTGTCTGGACCAGCCACGGAACTGATACTGACACCATAATTTTACACATATAAAATTCAGCCTTTCATTAGATAGTTGTTTCTTCCTTCAGGTGAAGATTTGGCCGAGAGCAGGGCAGCCTCCTTTGTGAAGCAGTTGTGTAGAGAAGGAAAGAGATGCAAGCAGGGGTGCCCCGAGTTGAAGGGGGAGAGGACCAAATGTGGGGTTCTATCAAGCTCTGAGCTTCGGGAAGTGGCTTAAGGAACACACAGCTGAATGACAGGTGCTAGGTGGCTGGATTACTTTTGAGGGCACCACAGAAAGCTACAGAGCGTGCGCAGAGGGTGAAGGCGTGGGAAGCAGAGCCTGCTCCTGGCGAGTGACTGCTGAGTCAGCGTAAGGAGAGCACCGGGGAGCGAACCGGGAACATGACTCACAAGGCAGGCGGAGGAGGAGGTCGGAGAGGGGTCTTCAGAGGAGGAAAGGAGGAGCGAATGAGATGGGGAGAGAAGGGAAGCGAGAAATCAAGGAAGGAGAAACTCTGGTATCAACAGCCGCAAACAGATCGAGTATTTGACCTTGAACCGGAGCGGGCATGTTCCCTGGGAAAGATGGAAGATTCGAGGTGGGATGTAGCTGTGTGCGGCCAGGGTGGGCTGCGGTAAGCAGGCAGTAAGGCAGTCGCTCTGGGAGGGTGTGAGAAGCAGCAGCCTCTCTGACTGAGGAAGATAAAGCTACTCAGCCTACTTGGGGCTCGGATCTGCCACGCTGAATTTAGGTGGCGTGGACCCACTTTATGGCGTGGACCCACTTTATGGTGTGGATTTTTCCCTAACACTCAATCAAAAGCCTAAATACGGGTGCAAAGGCAGAATATTGTGCACCAGAAGCCCCACCCAAGGAAATGGGCCACTGTCTCCTGTGGAGGGTGCCACAGCTGTACAGTAGCCTACGGGTGGACGTTGATAAGTGATTCCCTTCCCCGGCAGGAAGAATTGCCCTGTCCTGGCCTCCTGTTGGCTCTGCAGAGTTGTGCTGTGACCTCCATGCTCTGTGCCCACGACTCTGAGTTGGCTCCATGGAGCTGGGTATAGAAGACGTCAATTCTCTGACCCCTCGCTGCAATCTCTCCCCTTTCCTCAAGCTCTGTGGACTGGCCTGTGCCTTCCAGCGCCAGACTATGGAGGTAGTTTTGCCCGATTTGATCCCCGATAAGGAGATGCTAGTCCTAAATGAATTATATCCCACTTAAAACTATCACATCTGGGCTGGTGAGATGGCTCAGTGCTCTAAAGCACCTACTTAGAACAAGCTTAGCAAAGCACAG
>NDGN011443999.1:0-13922 GCA_002564285.1 Tympanoctomys barrerae
GTGGTCCACTGATAGAGCCGTGCTCTGAACATAGCCCAGGCTGCATTTGTGAGGCCTATGTGTGTTCGGTAGAGCTCTGGCATCTGTGACTCACTTGGTCACTTATAGACAAACCCAGAGTTCATTTCTGTGACAGATCTCGCCCAGCAGTACTCCCCGCCCCCGCTCTCCATGCCAGAGAGTACCCTTTGGAAGAGGCGTACATGCTGGTCAGTTTTCTTCCTGCTCATAGCAAGATACCATTCTTCCCCGTGGCTTTGCTCTTGGTCGTGTGTCAGATATTTAAGGTCATATTTCTTTTTCTTTTTTTTTTAAGGTCATATTTCTAAGAGAAGACGTTGTCCTGAAGTTTTTGCTCCCAATATTTTGCAAGAACTCATTATGAGAAATTATGTTCCTTAAGAATGCTTAAAAATTGGAAGCCTAGAGACTGCGTTCAGCTCTGAAATTTGGGTTGGAGGTGTAGCTCAGGGGCAGAGCACGCGCCTTGTGAGCAAGGCCCTGGGGTCCGGCCGCAGCGCCCCCCGCTAGAGGGAAAGAAAACCTCAAACTTGAGCCTGAGTTGTATCCTTCAGTTAAGGTACAGTTGCCTGCCCAGCAGTATTCTAGTAGAAATAAATTTTAGATCATACAGATTAATTTTTAAATAGTTGCATTAAAAAGGTAAAAAGGGTTGGTGAAATAAATTTCAGTAGTGTATTTTACTTAGTGCAGTATGTCTGGAACATTGTTTTAATCTGTCATCAATATACATTTTATTAAGAGGCATTTTATCTTTTTGTATTTTCTTTAATGTTGGGCGTCTGGGGCTGGGGAGATAGCTCCGGCAGTCTAAGCACTTGCGTGGCAAGCTCAAGGTCCTGGATTTGATCCCTGGTACCGCATGCTGTGCCGGCCACACGCTGAGCCTGCCACTGAAACCAGCGGAGGTGGCACATACCTGTAATCCCGGCACTGGGGAGACTGAGACAAGAGGATCACTGCGAATTTGAATTGGGTAATGAGACCTTATACCAAATAAAAAATAAGTTTAAAAAAAATAAAGTTGGGCGCCTGATTTCATGCTTGCTGCGCGTCTCAGTTTGGACAAGCTGGTTTTCTGACACTCAGAAGCTAGGGTGACCACCTGGAGACACCCCGGTGCCGGGCACGATCGAGCTGTGTGCTCATAATGCTGAATGAGCACCCAGGAGGGAGGCCAGAGATGCCGGCACAGTGGTCACAGATGGTGCCCCTGCGCTTGACGCTCTCGCAGGCCTGTAGGCTAGCAATCCACTTATCACAAGGTCTCCTTACCCGGAAGTCCTGAGTGTTTATCTTATGGATCTAGGGGAGGGGTCTGGGAAAGTTCTAGTAACTCTGTTTGAGATCAGAAAGCTAAGAGAAAATTAGTGGCCTGTTTCTTGTTTCTGAGCCGAGATGAGTGGCAGGGTTCTGGGTGCCCTAATTTCTCTCCTCCGTTGGCTTTCCTAGCCTGTTTTCCATCAGCAGCTGTCAGCCTGTTGAATGTCAACCGCAACACTCTGTACCTCTTTTCATTTTATTAGTATTTTTATTGGATTTGGGATTGATCTCCAGGCTTGGTGCTTGCTCTACCGCTGAGTTACATCTCCAGCTCTTTTTATTTTTTCTTTTGAGACACGATCTTGCTAAATTGCTAAGTTGAACTTGTGATCCTCCTGCCTCAGCCTTTCAACTAACTAGGCAGCATCTCTCAGTCTGGATCCAGGCTCTTTTAAGTAAAACTCACGTTGTTTACATTTTCATTCTTGATGCCCCTCTAGCTATTATGGGGAATAGAATTTAAAATCTTCTTGGAAGACTGATGGCTCTCAGTTGTCTTTTGGATCTTCTAAAATTAGCTTAACAATTTGGATATCGTTAGGGCAATCATTGGATCTAACTTGAAACTACATGGAGATACCAGCATCCTCCGTGGGGAACACAGTGTTTGGGCGCCCCTTCGCGGGTGGGCCGTGGCCAGCAGGCGTGGGCCTCGGTCTTGTTCTCTGCTGTCACACTCCTATTAGTGCCTCTCTCATTTCCTTTTCTCGTCTTTGTCCCAGTAGCCTTTTGTAAATGCAGAAGCACCCATTAAAAGGGTGAGCTTTTGTCTGACGCTGGGGTCTTTCTTTAAATATAAACCTGCCTGATGAGGCAGTGGGTGAAGGCAGTGTTTAAAAATGTTTTCCCTATTACAACCAGTTAAAATTGGTTTGCATTTGAATGAAATTTTAAATTGTTTGAAGCAATTATTTATTGAAGACAATGGTGTTTTTCTAATTTAATGGTGTAGCATTCTAAGCAAAAATAAATGCTTAATTTTATGTATAAACAGAATTGATTTTTTGTCTTTGAATGGATTCTAATCTATCAATTGAAATGCATCTTCTAATGTATTAAATTTGACAGTGATAATCTAATATCTCTAAATTTAATGAATTAAAATAACTGGAGTCATTAAAACAAACAGAACTTTGCAACCTCCTGAGAAGAGAATTGGCAGTTTTACGGGTCATGCTATGGCTCTACCTGGTATGCAACCCAGGTAAGCTAGGCGCATGTTAACTGTAGGAATGAAAAGTAGACTTTTGGCACAATGAGTGGGGAGAGAGGGCTGGAGAAGGCCTAGTTGCTCTGCGCAGGTGCATCCTGAGGGCAGGTCTGCAGTCGGCTGGAGAGGCGGGATGAGCCCTGTGCGTCTGCCCCGGGCTGGGAGGAGGCTTCAAGTAGGCAGCGTGCCCAGGACTGGCTGCTCCGATTTCTCCCTGCCCGCAGCTGTCGGCTAAGACTGTTGTGCTGGTGGGCACTGCAGGCTGGCGAGCTGGGATGCGGGCTGACTGGGATGAGCACCCATAATGCAGTACAGGGACAAAATTTTAAAAGGAAGATGATTTATTTGTAAGGAGGAAAAAGCAGAAGAGAGAAAGCTTCCTGCTCTTTCGTGCTCTGGCTTTCTCTGTGCTGTGTGTTCAGCTCTTCCTCTGACAAACGCTCGTGTTAATTGCATTGGCTCGTGCTTTTCTCGGTCTGGCTTCTCTCGTTCTGTGCCTTGGTTCTCCTAATCACCAGAGTCTAACTTCAGGGGCAGAAGCTGCTTCTGTTAAGGTTTGCTGTTCTTCAGGGAAGCCTGGCGGGCCCTGACCCTATTCTTCCCCTGCCTACCGAGCGCTCCTGCCCCCTACAGAGTCACCGTACCTGGGTCCCGGCAGTACACCTGGCATCGCCACTGGAGGAGGACCTTCCCGCGTGAGTTCATGGCAGGATTTCTATTCCTGAAGTCGTGAAAACTCTGAGATGTCCTCAATTTAAGGACGAGGGCTAGAAGGCGATTGTGGCAGAGATAGACAAGGGCCCTGCTAACAATCCTGTGCTCACCAACCGAAAGACAGTTGAGGTCTCTGAATGCATGTCCAACCTTGACTTAACCCCAGCGTGGCCCGCGTGGGCCTGTGCCTTTTGCATATGGACTTTCTGGACGGCCAGGCCCAGCCAACCTGGAAGCAGCCTTGCCCTCTTGCCATCTGCCTTCCTGTGCCCAAGTTTCCCTGCTTTGCCTTACCTGCCACCCCTCTCCACTATAGTTGATGCAAATTCTGTGTAAACAACTGAGGCCTTCCTTTGCCCAACTTCCATGATTAAAAAGATGCTCTGCGCTCTGGCCCTGGAGCGTTCCCAGCTGCTCCCCAGCCCTGATGCTGGGAGCTGTAAGAACCATGTCCCAGGCTTGGTCCTTTCACCAGGTAGCATCTGTGAGGGTTCAGTAAAACCCTTCATCTCAGAGAAACCTTGGCCTCGAGGGGTTTGGGTTAGCAGCATGCTCGGCGCGGGAGTGGGTTACTCCTTCAGCTTAAGGAGCCTTTGCTCCTCCCAGAAATAGGAAGTGAAAGGCAGAGCAGAAAGGAGATGAATTCTTCTGGAAGGCTCTAGCGGCAGCACCTCTCCGGCCCCCTTTCTTTTCTCTGTCCATGTGTGTGTTGTCAGGTCCACTGAGAATGTCTGCAAGAAGAGAGATAATTGCTTCTCAGTAGCATTTTGGGCTTCGAAGTTGATTTAAATATGGGGTTCACAACAAAACAAGTAAGTAGGTAACTACATCTGCAAAGGGGCTTTGCTTCGGGAGCAGGGGATGCTTGGCCTCTGTATTGAAGGCATCGACTCTATGTCTTTCTCTCCAGTTTTGTGGGTAAGCCTAAGTGCCACGGTGCTGTGGTTTGAGTGTGTCCCCAGAAGTTCGAAGGTTATAAAGCTAATCCCTGCATTCCTACCTTGATAGTATTTGGAGTTGAGGCCCTTGCTGGTGATCTGAGTCCCCTGAGATGACAAGGGTGGGTGGCCTCAGAAAGGCTCAGAGCAGACTCTTGAGACCCAGGAACTAGCCTCAGCGTGGTGACCCCTGTGTGGTGTCCCCTGGACATCAAGGCTCAGCTCCACATGCAGAGAGCAGAAGCAGCGGCGTGGAGTGGGCGGTCGGGCCAGACACCGGGAGGCAGCTCTCAGAGAAGCTGTTCGTGTGGCAGCCAGATTCCCTAGTTCGCAGGGCGCACACAGGTGGGTTCTTGACAAATAGAAGTTCAAGTGATGAGAAATGACCTTATCTTTTGACCTTACCACAAACTTTGACTTCTAGTCATAAATGGGACATGATTAGCAGAAAAATAAGAGAAGTGTTAAACTATTTAGAGGATTGGAAGAATTCATCTTTTTCAAGAAAATGGTATGACATCCTGGCGTGACCTGTGACTGTCTCAGCACTATTGCAAAGAGACTCCTACTGAAAAAGCTACTCTAGAGCTTTGTTGAATTTTTCACTGGTTCTCTTTAATCCTGTGATACTCAGCGTTCCCAGTGCTTTTCTCCTTTTGTTGTCCTTTGTTGTAACCTTGACAGGTTTTGATTACTTCGTGGTTTTGCCTGTGATTCGAGTAGCTCTCTCCGAGCACGGACTTCTCGCGTTTCTTGAACCTTTCAGCAGTTCGCGCTGTTTCTGTTTGCAGTCATGTTGCTGTTGGGACATGCGACACCCAGTGAGAGGCTGGTGTGGGCCCCGGCCAGGTGTGGGAGGGACAACTGGTCAGGCTTTGATTAATTTAAAGAGTTTTCTGTCCATAATTTCGTGGTGTTTATTGCTTTCATTTTTAGTGGAGCTGGGCAAGGAATACAGTAGTTAGATAAAACTTGAGTCACTTGGATTAAAATTCAAGTTGGTGGTGGATGCCCACCCATAATCCCAGCTACTCCAGGCACTGAGGCAGGAGGGTTGCAAGTTTGAGGCCAGCATGGGCAACATAGCAAGAGAGCGTCTCAAAAGAAAACTCATGAGAAGAGAGCTAAGGCAAGGGCCAAGTGGAGGGGTGCTTGTGTGTAGGGTCCACAAGGCTTGGGCTCAAGGGGCTGGGGAGATAGCTCAATGGAATAAGCACTTGTCTGGTCAAGCACAAGGTCCTGAGTTCAACCCCCAGTACCACCAAAAAAAAAAAAAAAAAAAAAGTTTGGGTACGACCCCCAGCATCACCAAAAAAGGAAAACACACACACACACACACACACACACACACACACAGAGAAAAACTTGGTGTTAGCAGGCAGAACCGTGCTACTGAACAGAACCCTTTCTTCATCCATTTGCTGCATGTTGATGTGCGTACAAGTTTTATTTTATTTTTTTTTTTCTTCGATGACCGTCTGTACCACCAAGAACCTCACAAGCTGGGGATTTACTACTCATTATTTTTAATCCATTCTTTTCCAGTCTGAAGATTGTGATTTCCTGGAGAGTGCAGTCGGGTATTCCCAGAGCTCCCGCAGTGCACGGCATTCGTCAGTTCTGTGGATGACGAGGCAGCGTGGCACTCAGCCCTGCCCAGTACGTTATTGGCATCATCCGACCCCGTCTCCGCTCCCCTTTGGCTTTGCTCTGGTGTCCCTATTTTGGCTTCTGTCTGCTGGTAGAAATCAGCTGTGATCGTGGGCTTGGAAAGGGAACCTCTGTGTGCCCACAGCTGCCGCCTTCCCCTGCAGAATCACTTCTGTGGCTGAGCTTACTGCACCATCGAGGCTTAGCAAGGAAGGAGAGACTTGGTCATGTCATGGGACAGGACAGGGCTCTGGTCACTCTGCTGAGAAGCGCAGGAAAGTACAGTGTAGAGTGTAGAGGTGACATCCATCTGTCATGGCCCGTATGTTCCAAGAAGAAGACAAGCATGCACCATGACACTACGTGGGGCCAAGGAGAGTGCGGCAGAAGAAATGCAGGGCAGAGGAGAGTGCAGGTGGCATCAGAGCCATTGGAACGTTTCACAGGATTGGCAGAGAAGGCCCCACCCAAGGCCTCCCTTGATGAAGCTGTGAAGGGAGTGGTGGAGTGGATCACATGGCAGAAGTGGTGCAGAAGGCCTCAAGGTTGGGTGGGCAAGGGTGGCCCTGGAGCTGGGTGGTTGCTGTGGACGATGAGGGCAGAGCAGACTGGGCAGGACCCAGGTGGGGCCATGTGGGCCTTCACTGAGGTCCTGGCCCCTTCTGAGGTGGGGAGGACATCAGGGGTCTTGGGGAGAGGTCAACCCGACCTGGCTCTGGATCCGCTGGTGCTGTCCTGTGGGTGCACACAGGGATGAGGCTCACAAACAAGGAGGGAGCCTGCATTCAGAGGAGGGGCAGTCGTGGCTGGACCACAGCAAGGTGGCGGGAGCCAGTCTGCTCAGCGCTTGCCTCTGCGGCTGCTGCGGGTTTTGTCCTGCAGCACGTGCCTGGTGTCCGCGGCCTCCTCGGGTTGGTCACGGTCCAGTTCCAGCTTTCGTAAGAGGCTTTTCTTCGCAGCGCCAGCCCGGAGATCTTTGCTCACACAGCTAAGAAACCAAGGCTTTCCATCTTCTCCGTGTGGCTTGATTTCTGTGTGCCTGTGTTCCAGCTAGGGCTTTGTCCAGTGCTAGGGCACTGGACTCAAAAAATAGAAATCCTTCCTAAGTGGCTGAGGTGGCCAATTGCAAAAGAAGAGGCAGTGCTTTCCCACACTGTTGGTTTGGTCTCTTGGCAATGATGCTTTCCCCGGGGAAGTTAGCCCCGTCCCCTAAAGGTCTGTGACATGCAGGGAAACAGTAACAGCTCCTCCACATGCCAGGACCTGGAAGAGAAGGTTGAAGTTTTGTGGTCTAGGGCAGCGGAGGTGACAGGCGTGGAACAGGAAGGCTACGGGCAATAGAGGTGGGGATGTTGTCCCTGCCATGTGTCCTTTGTCAGAGAGGCCCTTAGGTCTTGGAGGTAGAGGGAGGAAAGCTCAGAGCAGGCAGTCTCAGGGGTGGCAGAGCAGGGCTGCTCTTGTGGAGAGGGGTTGCAGGGAGTCCTTGGTGTCCTGAAGGAATCGTGAGTGAGCCTTCGGTGCCCTCTCCTGGGCTCCTCCACTCCTGCTACCTCAGGTCTCAGCTTGACCAGCCCAAGGCTCACTGCCAGGAAGAAACCTGTCCTGGTGACCTCCCTTGAACTCAGCCCGCCCCCACTATTGTTCACGCCCATCCCGGCCTGTTCACTGTGGGACTGAGGTGTCCGCGAGGGTGTCGTGGAGATGTGTTGTCAGGCGAGGGTGTGTGGGTTGGCTGAGGGCTGGAAGGGCCAGAGGGGGCTGTGAGAAGCCATGGTTTAGGGAAGGAGTGAGGCAGACTCAGCTGGGCGCTCCTGTGGCCGCAGGAATGGAGAGAGCGGAGAAAGCAGAATTCAGCTTCCAAAAGTGCATCCTGCGGTTCAGAGTAAAAGGTAGGATTGCTGGTGTTCGTAGCGGGGATCTTTTGTGTTTTATAGAACAATTCTATTTAAATACAGCTCTTGTCTAGCAGCTTTTGGCAGCCCTTAGCCAGGAGCTTGTGTTTTGTGGTTTGCTTTTCAAGGATGATTTTCCTCTGTAATGTGCTCCGGCCACCACAAAGCAATGCAGAACCCTTCGACATTTGATTTATGTTTACCACCAATTGCTATTTGGGATGCGTCCTGTGCAAAGAAAAAAGATATCTCTCCCCCAAGGATGCACGAAGAATAAAGACTTACCTGTAGCATCTTGCAAGAGGGATGAATCAAGGTTGAAATAATTTCATTTTTGCCAGGCAGACATCAGTACTTGTTAGTAAATAACCAGGCTCCACTGTAGTTGGTATTAGAGCCGAGAGATTTTCTTTTCCCCTCTCCTCTCCACCCCTCCCCTCTGCTGCCCCTTCTCCTCTCACCCCCTCCCCTTCCCCTCCCCTCCCCTCTCCCCTCCCCTTTCCTTTCCTCCTCTCCACTCCCCCTTCCTCTCCTCTTCTCCCCTCCCCTCCCTTCTCCCTTCCTCCCCTCCCCTCCCCTCCCCCTTCTCCTTTCTTCCCTTTTCCTCCTCTTCCCTCCCTTCATCTCCTGTCCTCCCTTCTCTTTCTCTCTCTCTCCCCTTTCTCTCCTTCCTCCCCTTCATTCTCTTTCTGTGTATTTGGATACAATATGAAATTTCATGTGCACTTATGGAAAACAAGTTAGAAATTTTAAAAGCAGTGAAAATACATGAAAATGTTTTTTGTACCAGGAATCAAACTCATGACCTTGCACTTGCCAGGCAGGCAGTGTGCAGTCGAGATGTAGCCCTGGCCTGAAATTTTGTTTTTCATTCTCCTAATCTGCCCTGACATTGTAAAATGATTTTTAAAGTTTTGCTCTTCTTTATTTAATCATTTATTAAAAGCATAGGCCGAGGTTTAAAAATGATGCCGATGTTCCATTTACCAAATAGCATCTCAGCAAGGGCTCACACTGATGTGTTAACAGTGGGACTGGATTGGGGTCCTCTGGGCCAGTGATAGTAGAATAAGAGCTAGATCAAGAAGAATTGGAGAGCAGACAAAGCTCAACTAGCAAGTGATCAGGAGAGAGCTGGGCCTGAGAAGCAGCGATGACCTGGGACGGTAACAGCGGGCAGAGCCGGCTTCCATGGACTCGCTCCTGGTCTTTGTCCTGGTTCTCCAAGGTGGCTCTAGAGAAGTCCTTATGGCTAGAGAGACAGTCAGTTTCCATGAGATGATTCTGTGCTTGTGGGTTGGCGGCTGGGGTGGGATTTGGGGAGCAGAAGATGCTGTACAATCATTGGGAGGTGCAGTCTGGTCAGAAGGGCCAGGTTGCTGGGGTGCAGCTGGGTAGGGTGCATCACCTCCCGGCTTGTCCTTCCCTCTCTGCTTCCTGCCATGTGGTGTAAGCAGGTCTCCTCAGCCAGGGCCCTGGCCGTGCCTCATCTGCTTTGCATCCAGCCCACTGCGTGGGGACAACGGCAATCCAAGATAAACCTGTCTTCCTCTGAATTGTGGGCGTTGGGTATTTGATCCAGCGAGGACTCCTACTTTCATTAGAAGGGACAAATATTTTGTCTTTTCTGTTTCATTTCTAGTTAGTTATTGCTATAAATTTTTTCTTTGGTGGATTATCTATTCCTATCTGCAAATAAAAGTTCAATTAAACACTTTTTGAGTTTTAAGGACTGAGAAGGGTTGAATCAAGACTCATCACATTGTCTTTATAATCAATTTGAATAGGTAGTGATTTAGGGCCAGATCAACTACCGGAAGCATAGTTGAAGTCTGTCTTTATAATGAACAATTCTTGGAATTTAAAATTACGTCTACTTGCCTACATCTCCTTTCTAAAGTTATAAGGGGCTATTTTTTAATGTCGTGGGTTAAAGCACATGTTTGGCAAAATTGTGGGAAGCGTTGTCTTTTCCTAAAGGGCTGCAGTGTGGAGGATAAATTGCATTTTTTAGATACTATTCTACCTGGGAATGAAGTAGAGTAGAAGAAATAAAGATAGGTAAATTGGAAGCTGAAAAAGGGGTAATTTTGAAATTGTACTTCTATGAAAAGTTGCAGCTTCAGGACGCAGTTCCCCAAAGCTACAGAGCCTGTTTCCCTACTTAGAGCCTGTTTTCCTTCCGTGAAACTCACTCTGAAGAAAAATAAACCCCAAGCTTGGGAGCAGCACCTGCGCCTGTGCTTTCCCTGTGCTCCTCCTCCAGGGCCTGGGGGCAGCCCTTTGGCGGGAGACGGTGTGGACTCTGCCCGTCTCCCAGTAGAGCAAGAGTCCTCGTTCACACCTGGGGGGGACACCCAGGACCCCAGGGGAGCCCCAGCCCCAGGCCACAAAGCGCCTCTCTGTGAGCAGCGCACCTTCTACACCTTCCCAGGGCCCTCGCATTCGCTGTGGTGGGATTCTCCGTGCTGGGGTGAGCGAGGCCCCATCTCCTCCACTCTAGCAGTGCTTTCTCCTGGCCGACTAGGAAACCCTGGGGCGAGAGCACCAGTCAGGAATCTGGGAGGACTTTGTTTACCTCGGACGCCGAGGGGCCTTGCTGCGGAGGGAATTACTGTTTTCTCTCCCTACCTTCTCACATCTCTGCAGTAGACTAACTTGGGGTCTCTTGACTATGAATATACACTTTCCTTCCCTTTGTTTATTCCATTTGTATTGTAAAATTGTAAAAACACTTGGAGTTTGAAGTGTAGTGTAATTGTATGTGTGTGTGTGTGTGTTGTATTTTGGGGTGATTCAAAGGGTTAAGAGCACTGTTAATTATTAATATTTATTTTATTTATCAATGTCAAGTCTAGAAAATTAAGATTGTAGGATGCATTTTTTTGGTCTAGAAAAATTCTCTGACAATTCAGATATTTTAGTACTTGTCCTTCAGGTGTACTAAATTCGTGTTCACCTCCAGCTTCTTTAGCAAAAATGCTCTAAATAAAAACACATGCTTTATGTACTTGCCGTCAGCTGCTGCCTACGTCTCTTGAACAAACCTGCTGGTTTTGGACATGAAGTTGTCTACCACGGCATTTTGCAGTTTGCTTAGCCATTAGATCTCTCTTGACCTCTGGAAGGAAGGATTTTGTTTCTGGTTGTTGTTTACGTAGACGTGTTTTCAGGCAGCAGTACAGACCTCATCGTAATTAAGAGAACACGTTTTTGTGGTGGAGTGTTTTTTTTTATTTTACAGAGCGCGACCTCATGTAAAACTGCATCTATTGGGGGGACACAGAGTCACAGCTCAGCCTCCACCGAAGGGCTAGGTTACTGAAGGGACTGGGCCCAGCTTTCAGTTTAGTGGATGCAATGACCCTCGGCAGCATGCTCTCCCCGCTCCTGTCAGCTTTATCTTGTAAAGTATCTTGCAGAAGGATGGGGATAATTTTCTGAAGAGAAGTTGCCTTTGTTATTAGAGAAGATGTAAGCAAGCAACTGGGAACTCCTAGGTTCCCTAAGGAGAAATGCATTGCTATTCCTGTTGTTTGAGTAGCACAGGTTTCGCACATGAAAACACTGGATTGGTGGATGGTTACAAATTGAAACTTCTGCTGTGAAATTTAGAGTGGTTTGATCCTCCCACACACTTTTATGCAACTTTGCAAATTAAACTATAGGGAATTTGATCTCATTTACTCTAAAAACACAAACTCTAAAAAAATACATTTTCTATAAGGGAAAATTTCAAGTTCCCAAAGAAATTTTAGTAATTATCTCTTGTTATTATCTAAATGTTCTACTTCTATTTCTTTTGAAGTTTATATGTGTTGTGCAGAGTAAAACTTTTGAAAGAACATTTTAAGCCCCAGCTCTCAGCCATCAAAAAATTCCTAAATGAAATCATTCATCGATCCCATGTTTATATAGTTGGCCTGCTCAGAGGTCAAGAGGCCAGCCACTTTCATGGAGTGCTTTCACACGATACTTGCAACCCTTGCAGCAACCAGACACGGTGCACTGATGCTGCTTCCACTGAACAGATGGCCGCATTGAGACGGGGTGGTGCGTAGGTCTGTACTGCTATTGATTTATGAACGCAGGACTTACAAATAACCTAGGAGATATAGATCTTATATGTGAAGACCATCTAAGAGGGACACATATAAGCCTTTAGAGTCAGTGCACGTCAGTGTTTGTTAAACAAATACACAAGCTTTAGTGGTTCATGGACTTATCTCTTCACGGACACGCACACATAAGCACCACTGGAACTCTGTCCCTGCTTTTCAAGACTGAACAGCTGCAGAGTGGAAGAAGCGAAGCCAAAAGAGAGCACAAGAATTTCTGAGATGCGTCCACCTCACAGTCCTCAAGTCCGTCCGCAGGAAACCCTTCAGCCCTGCCTGATGTCTCTGGCTGACAGGGCGGTGGCGTTCCTGCTGTTAGAGCCTGGGCCAAAAAAACATCTTTGTACTAAAATTCCATAAGGAAATCTTGACGGAAATAAGGAATTCTTGGTTATTCCTCTTCACCACCTTCCTGCCTTTGGTTGAGCAGGAAGAGAGCTGTTTCGCAAACTGGGCCACATCTACCCTTTTGATCAGTGCCACATAGTCCAGGAGCCACTGTACCACGTGGCCACAGACTGTACCACGTGGCCACAGACTGCCTGAGATGTGGTTACTTCTGATTAAAATGTGCTTTCTGTGTTAAAAACTTTATTGTGCGGGGGGGGTGTACCCTCGCTGACAACTGTCTTATATTAATGTTGAAATAGTTTGGATATACTGAGTTTATAAAGTGTTATTAAGATTTCTACATCTCTTAAGTTTTTAGTGTAACTACTAGAGAATGTAAAATTTCATATGCGATCTGCATTGTATTTCTATCGATAATGCTGGTTCTAGACTAATCCTCCTTCTACCTTGAGGACTCTGACATTCCATGTGCTCGGTGACTCTGTCCTTTCTCTCTTGTCTTGTGTATTTCCATTTTCATTGCCCCTTTCCTGGCCCACTTTAACCTTTTTGTGCTAAAATTCCATAAGGAAGTCTTGAAAGAAGTAAGGAATTCTTGGTTATTCCTCTTCACCACCTTCCTGCCCTGTTCTGTCAATTTCACTGATGTGACAAATACTCAGTGAGTTTCAGTCACTCTCTTGTTAGGAGTAGAAACACGGAAGGCATTCTCTCTCATCCTGAAGCAAGCCAGCCCGCCATGGTCTCCGTCCACACCTCATCGCTACGGGTTGCCTTCTTCCCTTTATTTTGCTTTACTCCTTGGGGATGGAGTCCGGCCTCTTCTTCCTACCACGTTTATTTTTCCCCAGCCTCCTTCCTCAAACCTCAGATGTCTGGCTTTCACCACTGCATGCAAACCAATTTCCTCAAAGGCCATGAGTTTCTTTCTAGTTTTCAAGTGCTGCAACTTCAGTCCTTAGCTGTGACATATCACCTTCTACTCAGAGCCAACCTCCCTCCCCCTCTCTCCCCCTCTCTCCCCCTCTCGCTCCCTCTCTCTGTTGGCGGATTAACCTCACAGCCAGTGCCTTCTATGTCAGCTTGGTGCTCTGTGTGGTGGGCTTCTGCTTGGTCTCTCGCAAGACCGTTACCATCCTGACACATTCTCCGATGCCTCTGGGTGTGACTTCCCTTCTTTCTAGCTTCTTCTGTGATGTCTTCTCCATAGCTTCGGTTAGAATGTTCTTTGCACATTTCTTATTTTCTTTAATCAATCCTTTCAGGACCACCTCAACTGTAACCTCTGCCAATAAGTGTCTTTTATTTCCTTCAGTCAACCTTCAGCCTACAAATCCTTAACTTCCTCATCTGAAACAAGATAGGTGGTGGTGATACCTGTCAAACTTAATTCAGAGTATCCTGAGGTCATACCTGATATCATGAAATGGGGCAGTGCCTAGGAAAATGCGCAGCATTTTCTGTTATGAAGATACTAGATGGTGGGGGCATCAGGAAAGGACAGTGACACATTCATCAGGACAAATTACATGTGCCTAGACAGTGCCACTGGTAGCAGATTGACTTCCTTCCTACATGAATACTTGGCTTTCACACCCAAAAGTTCAAGTTCCTCGAGGGTAAGAACCCTGGCATATTTTTGATTGGGTTGAGGTTACTTGGCATTCTGTATGCTTCGGTTACCTGAATGTCAGATTGTTTCCTC
>NDGN011444000.1:0-10287 GCA_002564285.1 Tympanoctomys barrerae
TATATATATATATATATATATATATATATATATCAGCAAAAACTCTTCAGTATCCAATAGATGTATATCTACTTGTAAATTACACATTATTACACTTACCACATGTTACTTATGATTAACACATTAAAAAAAAAAGGGCTGGGTGTGGCAACACATGCCTGTAATCCCAGCACTCTGAAGGATTCAGAGACTGAGGCAGGAGGATCACTGTGAATTCCAGGCCAGGCTGGGTTGAAAGTGAGTTTAAGGGCAGCCTAAACTACCTAGTGAAATCCTGTCTCAAAAAGACCAAAAACAAAAAGCAAAACAAACAGAGGGAAAAAAAAAAACTTCTTGGTTGTGGAGACTGGATGTTCAAATGCTAGCTTAATGATAAATTCTTATGATGTTTACAATTATTAACTACAGTAATGGAGGGACAAAGAAATTAAGAGTGCAAGGTCTAATTAATCAATCCTCTAAAAACAACATATCTGGAACTAAAAGGTAGGACACTGTAGAAACAAATTAATGTACATAAACATTTTCTTTTTTTAAAATGTATTATTTAGTACAGGGTCTACAAGGTCTCACTACACAGATAGGACTCATAGTGATCCTCCCGTTTTCAGCCTTCCAAATACTGGGATAACAGGCAGGTGCCACGCCCAGTCTCAATCACCTCCCAGCATGCCCCAGGGGCAGGGCTACACAAACATTTTCTGTCAAGGACTACAGGCAATAAAAAAGATATACAGGTATTAGTCATTTTATATAATGGGTTTGCAAAAGACAAAGGAAAATTTCAGAGATAACACATATTATAATTTTTTAATTTCAATTACTTCTACAGAGGCAACTGGTACCTATTAGTAAGAATTTTTAACTCAGTTCCTCAGACAGCTCTACCACTAGAATAAAGCAAAACACTTGGGCATTCTGACAAAGAAGCTGCACTTGCCAGACTTATAGGTACAGTATATATGGTACTGTTTTATTTATCTTTTTATTTATGCCTCATACTGCTGAAACTCAGGTTCCAACTGTTGCTCATTTTACAACATCATTAAAAACTCACAGGTGTGGTCCTAGAACTACATCACTTGCAACAAACAGCATTCTGAAAGTTTATTAGAAAGGCAAATTTTTGGGCCTACAAGCCACCTGCCTCATTTGTTGATAGAACCCAGAAATCTGTGTTTAACAATCTACCAGCTAACTCTGATAGAAACAAATGTAAGAACCAGTTCAGAAAGGTCTTTCATTTTCTTCATAAATTATATCATCAAATGGTTATCAAAATGTTCCTATGAACTGTACAAAAGCAAGATTTACCCTAAAAATAACATTTAAATGTATTATGTACAAAAAATGAATAACAACCTAAAGTTATGTACCCGTCATAAGCTAACAAAATAAACATTAGAAACATACACAAAGCATACTACACACCTTTATGACCACTTTGTACAATATAATCTATTATTTAGGGATGTATACACTGTACTTAAAAAATTTTAAAATATATTTAAATTTTTTAACATTCTATGTTCTTAAAAGGTTGTTTTTTTCTTTCTTTCTTTCTTTTTTTTTTTTTTTGGCAGAACCGGAGATTGAACTCAGACCCTCCCACTTGCCAGGGAAGTGCTTATTCCACTGAGCCATCTCCCCGGCCCCTATTTTTGTATTTTTCAAATACTTATTTAAGACTGCTATTTTTCCTTCCACTGTTGCTTTTGAGGTTTATCCAAGTTATAGATAGATCCTTTTCACCACGGGATAAAATTCCACTATATAATTATATTGATTTTCAGTTCTCTAATTCATGACTGCTAAAGTAATTTCCAATTCTCTTTCACTATTACAATTGATGTTGCCATGAAGCTTTACAGACTTCTTCACAAGAACAGAAGTTTCTCTTATGATATATAAGTATGAAATGACCCAGAATATTCATTCCTTCAGTCTCCCAGATTGCTATCTAAAAGTGGTTGTATCATCTAAATTATCATAGCAGTTCAAAAATCTCTACTTGATTTATACCATTTTCAACATTTTGTATACACGACATTTGGTCATCTGATGGGTATGGAACAAAACTGTATTGTCGTTTTAATTTATGTCATTTAGCTTTCCTCTTCAATGGGTATTTTTTAATTTCCATTAGAAGTTCAAAATTTTAAATTTCAAAAAAAATTGCCTTCATTTAAAAAAATTCTTCTCTAGGTTTAAGTTATTTTATATATTTCCCTTAAAATTTTCAAAAATTGTGCTTTACACTTTGTTCTTGTAATTGATCTGGAAATAACTTTTGTATAAATGCTTTAAAGATCTATTTTTCATCTGCATAAATTGATTGTTCCATCCACCCATTCAATGTCCCTTCTGTTATATGCTAAAATCCTGTATGAGTGGCTGTTTCTTCCATTCTGTGCCAATTATCTGTCTATCACTGCTTCATTACCATGACATCTGACTTAGCAGCTAATCCTCTCACAACAGAAAGGGCTCAGGAGAAAATATTCCGAGCCTCTCTCTCACCTCTACTTTAAAGAAGTAGCTGCACAGTTACACAATTAACACAGATAGCTTATAGTTATGTTGTTTTAAGAAAGGGATTTCTCTAAAAATAACTCAGTAAATGCTATCTACCATGTTTATTACTCCCTACAGCCTTTAGGATGGAGAAGATTGAAGTTCAGTCTGTATTGATTAGCTCAATACAAAATCCATCACAAGCAAGTGGCAGTGTTAGCTAGCATTTAAACCCAGGACCAATTCCAAATCCTCTATTCTGGCCACTATGCCATTCACAAAACTGAAATAGAAATCTAAGTTTAGCACCAGCAAATAAATAGTAAGAAATACGAGGGATCCGAGTTTTTATTTTATTTTTTTTTTTTGTAGTAGCGGTGACTGAACTTAGGACGCTGCACTTGCCAGGGAAGCGCTTATTCTACTGAGCTATCTCCCGGCCTCTGAATTTTTTAAAAATTAAAGACTGGTAGTTTAAAGATATTTTAAAGTATTTATCATTTGTATTAGTGTAAAGAATAAAATCTAGAATGAGCAAGTTTTTAAAAGTTACACAGCCCTAGAACACAACACAGCTGTCTGAAAGGCCAGCGCATTTACCTGCATCAAGTACTGTGCACCTTCTCTCAAGTCATCTGCATGCACAGGAGCATAAAATGCCTTCATTTTGTTCTTAATAAGCCAGCGCTGATATTTAGCTTGATCCATGGACATCTCTTTCATTGCTTGTCTTCTAGGGCCCTTTAAATATAAGATACTAACAATGTCTTTAGCTGAAAGACAATCTATTTCACATTTATAAAAGCCATTCTGTTATGCTGGTGTGAAACAAGGTGACAATAATGGGGTTAAAGAAGTCTGATAATAGCTTTGAAGTTAATTGTATCTAATATTTAAATTTACAAAAAGGTAGTGTTGGTGGTATGGTTAAGGCACAGTAGATGCCAGCAAAAGGAAGAAAAGAAACAGATTACCACAAAATGTTACAATCTTAATAGCAGATGTCAGAAATCATTAAAAATGAAAGGGAGATTACAGAGAGTCAAATAAGTTTATACAATTTGTTTTTGTTTGGCCAAAGTGTCTGAATTATTAGTTCTCAGCAACGTAAGAACATCACTGAAAAACTAAGCAGTTAATACAGTGGTATATTTTTTCTTTGAGTTTTATTAACTCAAAGTTCCAATGTGATCCTTGTAAGCAATATGTGCTATATACAAATATCGAAAACAAATCTAAAAATATATGAGGAGTATTACATGAATAAGGAAAATAAAATTTCTCTTTCTTGGTAGGGAAACCACATCATTTGTGTGTCTTATGCTCAAGATCCTAACTTGAATGAATCAGCTTGGAAGACAATGAGCTTAGAGACAAAGTAGAAAACTCCAGAGTCCAGGTGATATTACTGTGTCAGTGCATCTCCTGCCAGCTCTTTTTCTCCTTAACCCCCCTTCACTCACTCACTCACTCACGCATGCACGCACGCACGCACACACACACACACACAGCTGTGACTGCCACTATACAAGTAGAAGAGCAATTTTGCTACAAGCTGAGACATGGAGTAGACCACGCACATTCATTTCTGGTGCCAAACTAAGATGAATAACGGAACTTGGGAAAAAAGTTAATCTGACAAACACTTTAGTTTCTTATGCAAAATAGGTTAGTCAGTAGCTTTCCTAATATCCAAGATGCTCAAATCAAAATACTCTTAGATAAAAACATCACAATTTTACACTATTTTCTTAGTGCTAGATAAAATAATAATGAAAACTAAAATATCAAAAAAAATTTTTTTTAAAGTAGCTAGAAATATTTAGAGGCAAAATATTTTAAAGAAAACTACTTCAAAATATCTCTTTGGCAGATTATTTTCAATCTAGAAAGCCCTGCATATCACATTATGTACAAAGTTAACATGTTTTAATACAGAAAATAAAACTGATTCTTACCATATGCACATGGCCACAGATCATCAAACCAACATTTTTTGTGAAATCATGAACAAGATGGAGCAAGGCTGGGCGTGAGTTTGGAGAACCTGTCATAACAAGACACTGTGGCCTATTTAAGATTAAAAAAAATAAAATTAGAAAAGATTGTTTTTGGAAAGAAGGACATGACTATTACGCTGTTTCTCTTTGATTACAGTATTACACCAGAACTTTCTGAAACTGCTCTAAAGACACAGGGCATCTGATCCTCTCTGGAAGTATATTTTACTCAGACCTCTTTGGTATATGAGAAATACAAAAATAAGCCTTTTTAGAATGATCGTGCCAACTAATCCCTCTAAAACAATATGTAATACAATACACCATGATTCTGGTAGAATTACAAAGAAATTACCTTGCTAGTTAACTTTTCATCTCCTAAAGTAATAAATACCCCAGTTCTTTCACACAGCTTGCAAAACTTCCTGAGGGTATGGCAATGCCTTCATGGACAAAACAGGTTAATTCTCTCCTAATTACAGGTGATATCACCCTAATTATTCTACTCCATGAGATCAGCCCTCTGCATTTAGCTTTCTTTGTCCCCCTAAGACTCCTCCCTTTCTGAACCTTCACGGGGTTGCATGGGTTCCCAGGTACAAGTGCACGTTATAGCTTTTCTAGGGACTAAACATGATCCTGTAACTCACAGCCCTTAAGATGTTCCTATTTCCAGTCATGTGCCTGGAAAGCTAAACGCAGCTATCTCCTCTTTTATATTTTCTATTTCTCATCAAGATGATCAGTGTTGTAGTACTTTGACCATATGGACAAAAAACTTTCCGAAGAATGACAAACTGATATAATATAAAGTAAAACAAATCTCGAAAGACCCAAAGCAGCAAAGTTGCCTACTTGCCGTTAATCATCCACTTCTGGACTATCACATGCCATCCATCTCATTAAAGACACTGTATTTTTCAGTTGGTTATAATTTATACTATGCCTAAGTAATATGGCCTATTACCATAAGAAGTTAACTTATCTCTATCTTCTAAATAGTAAACTCACTACAAAGACATAATTTGGCACAATTTTATCACACCAACAAAAGTATAGTACAAAGCTTATTAGCGATGACTGAGTAACAATTACAGAACAAATATTTTTTTTGATTTTAATTCCTTTCTTGAAAATTTTTCATATGAGTTTATTAAAGTATAAAATCTATACAAATAGGAAGCATAAAGAGAAAATAATATTGAAATATTTTAAAGTTAGACAGCAAAGAGAAACACTAAAGGATCTGATAGATCGGGAAAGTTAAATCCAAAATGAGTAAGGGAACCAAATAAAGCTTGATTTTACAGGTAAAATCATCAAAATGCTTAGGTGCTGAGCACTAGATATCCTCCGGAAGCGGCAGGAACAAAGGAATAGAAACTAAATAAGGAAGATTGGTTTAAAGTTTGTATAGGAAGCAACTAAGTAAGACTCAGAACTCTTGCCTATCCTCCAGCCTCAGCTTCCCAAGTTTTAATGAAGTATACACACCTAGTTTTAAGGAGGTATAATGGTTAGCCATGTGCCATCATGCCCGGCTAGTAAGTTATTTGTAGTAGAGTATTTACATACAGAACCCTGAGTCTTCTAAACCCATTCTCCACCTGACTAAGAACAATATACAGGACTCAGGCACCGAACAGGACTGAAAGACCCATTTCTAGGATATCAAAATGACTTAGATTCTTCAAAAAAGGAGCAAAGACCTCTTCATCAAGGACTTCCACTGACAAGGCTGCTCCTTGAAGCAGATCTTCCTTACCAATAATTATGAATGAAAATTTCACTGCAGACAATGAATTCAAGAACTCAAATGAAAGAAGCAGAAAGCTAAAAAATAAGTTGCTAGGGCCAGCCAAATAGCTCAGTGGATTCAAGTGCCTGCTTAGGCAGATGCAGGGGTCAGGAGTTCCATCTCCAGGGGGTGCTGAGAAGGCGATGGAGTCAGGGCGTGGTGGCACATGCCTATAAGCCCAGCACTTGAAAAACTGTAAACAGGAGGATGACTACGAGTCCGATCTACACAGTGAGACCCTGTAGACCCTAGTCCTAAAATACAAAATAAATAAATAACAAACAAAAAATAAGTTAAAGGTTACAACAGCTACAAGTAAAGGAAACAAAATCTTTTTGCAAATCTGATGAAGGCAAAGATAATGACAAATACAAAATCAATAAGAAAACAATTATTAGCTTCAGAGAAAACAAAAACAGTGCACAGCCATGAAACAGCAATCATTTTTTTTTCTCCCCGTGGCACTAGGGATTGAACTCAGGACACTGTGCTTGCCAGGCAGGCGCTTATTCTACTGAGCTATCTCTCGAGCCCACTGAACCTTTTTCTTTTTCTCTTTCTTTTTTCTTTTTTTTTTTTTTTTGGCCAGTTCAGCTGCCCTTAGGGCGGGGCTGGTATGGCATTTGGTGCCTGGGATAGAACTGAAGTCCCCTGTGCTTCTCTACGCTTACCTAAGCAGGCGCTTTAGACTGCTGATCTATCTTGCTGGCCCCTGAAAGAGTAATCGCAATTTACTACCTGACTCAACTTTGTATCATTTTTAAAAATTCAAAAAATCCTTAAAATAAAAAGAAAGAAAAAGTTCATTCTATTTTGATGGTTTCCTTGCTAATTCTATTTATTGTTACTAGAAAAGAGACAGGCTGAACTATATTGATTCTCTGCGAGTCAATGATTATTTTCCTCTGAAAATATTTTTAATAAGCTGAACATCCTTGAATTTTCAAAAAAAAACCCAAACCCTTAAAATACCAAATACGACCTAATCCAAATAAGAACAACAACATCAACAAAGGTAAGAACACATACATATTTAACCCAGGTAAATCAAAGATATAAACTGATGTCTAAAATTAAAAATTTTTTAAATGCAGCAAGACAAGTATGGTGATTAGGAAGTAAATACTAAAAAACTACAAAAGCAAAACAACCTGCTGGAACTGAAAGTGACTGCTTATGGTACAAAGAAACAGGGCTAGGAGGGGTGAAGCATGTACTGATTCTCCCGATAAATCTTGTTGACAGTTTTCCTTCTTTATACTATGTTCATCTATAATTTGAATGAAAATTAGAAAGTCAAACTGAGATGAAACAAACCTTTAAATGATCCATTATAATAAACCAAATTAACAGATTCTAACTGACAGATTAACTCTAATTTATAGTTATGAGACAATTTTACGCAAGATTAATTTCTAGTTTTCTGTCATATTTTGCCTCACCTATTTAAAATATGTTGAAATTGAAGTTTTCCCTTTTTGGGCTCTCCTTCCTTTTTCTTTTAGCCATTTCGCTCACTGAAAAACTCTGGTCTCCAGAAACTTTTCATTCCAGAACAAAGGGACTTACGAGTCTATGTGTGTGTGGAACGTGTCCAAAAAGACAACAGGAAGAATACACATACATTTTTTCTTACCAGGAGAAATTTGGCACAGTAATTACTTTCTGGCATTTATTTGCTCAAGGTACTGCTTTTTGAACATTTGCCTTTTTGATTTACTGAGAAGTATGAAACAGATTTCTGTGTTTACTATGCAAAAGCCACTGAGAGGTAGTTATTCAAGATTAAAGAGAATCACCTATTCAGAACCAGACTTAATTTGAACAATTTAAGATTTATTGCCTAATGATTAGTTTTTTGAAAATGACAAAATAAATTTGGGGGCTTTTTTCTTGAGATAGGTTCTTGTTATGTAGTATAAGTTGGCTTAATTCACTATTTGGCCTTGGCTGGCCTCTAATTCTCTGTGATTCTCTTGTCCCAGCCTCCCAGGTGCTGGGTTTACAGAAGTATGTCACTATACCCACCAACAGACCTAATGTTAATGAAGTATAAACAATGACATAATGTGTAACAGTATATAGAAATACACAATATTTCTGGTTTTAGAGAACTATGTATATCAATAGTGCTTTATTAACTGAATATCATCAATTATTAGAAGTGCAATAAACAATTTTTATATTGATGATTGTTATAAAGATAAAATATACTTGAAGTCATTGTTTAATTATGCCATAATTAAGAAGATATGCCATAAGTGCTCATTTTTGTGAAGCAATGATTGTTTTTTAAATTATAGTAACTAGTTTCCAGTTACTGATAAGCAAATAACAGTTAAATATGTAAAAAATGTGCATAAAGTTCTTAGATAGTGTATATATGCCCAGAGAATAGAACAAAATTTCACTTTTTAACACTTATCACTTAAGAATCTGCAAATGAGAAAACTCTAAAACTAATATATGAAAGTGTTGTTGAGCAACAGCTTAAGAACCGATTAGCCAGGTGAGAGAGAATGTTTCCATGATACCTTAACACCTACCTAAAGTTTTTCACATGGTCTTCTACTCCAGAAAGACGAATTGAATGCTGCAGTGCATTCAGGTAAGTCAGGGCTTGTGTCGAGGACCCCCAATTCACATCTGTGGGAAGACAATGTTCAGGCAAGATAATTATAAATATAACCAATTAAAGACTCACAGAGAAATTAAACAACGCTTTCATATTCAAACATTATTTGCTAAAACTAAATAATATAAGTATACAGCATTATATCAAAACTTTACATTCAAAAAGAATATAGTTAAAAAAAAGACATACATATAAACCAGAAGTCTTTCAAAAAATAAAACAATATAAAATTACTATCTTATATAGCCACAAATCTGAATGTAAACTGTCAGAAGAGAAGGACTATTTATAGTACTTACCTATACAGGTTATTTGATCATGAAAATTTCATCTCTTATTGAATAAACAAACAGACCTCAGGTGATGATTTTGTTTTACACATTTATAGATTTGTAAGTTTCTTTGTTCATTTCAACAGCTACCCTTTAATCCAAAAGTTCATTATTTCATATCTAGATTAAAATTTATTTTATAACTGTTTAAAACTACTATGTTTTAACTACTCTTATAACCTCTTCTTAATTAATTCCTACCAGGCCCAGACCTTCCCAACACTTATCCAATCCTTCTTTGTAGACTGAGCCAATGCTGTTATACTGCAGCGTAACCATTCTGCGTGGAGACACACCAGTATTCCCTACCACAGCAACCTAGTGGGAAACATACTATGTGTCTTAGAATTTTGTGACTTCTATGTTACCTACTATTTTTCTCTAAGATCAAAACATGTAATATGCATGCTTAATAGGCTAACAGCTATTACAATAGTTTAAACCTGCATTCTTCTAAAGAATAATTTTAAAATATATTGATTGTACCAACAGAATGATTATTATATTAATTTATTTTTCTACAAATAGGATTAGTTAAACTTAACTTAGTGGATAAGGACAGAATTCCACTGTAAAAAAAGCCAAAGTAATTTCATTAAACTCAGTATTTTTGTTGAACAACAAAAAATACATGTATTTGTAAATGAAGTATTTTAGATTATACATCAATGTATACCTTTCAAATACACAAAAGATGATTCTTAAATATAAAAACAATAGAGAACTTTTTAGACATTTTCTAGTTTAAAACACTAATAGCAAAGGTTACTAACCTGGTTTTTTGTAGGTAACATAAATGTACAGCCCAAGGACAATGACGTATGTTAGCAATGCGGCCCACCAGTTAATGACAAACATCACTATGCAACAAAGAATTGCACCCAGAAGTGATATCCACATGTTATAGTATTTGAATGCAGGACGCCATCCTAATAAATAGATTAAAGTCATTCAGAGCCATCATCTGACATATATATATATATATATATATATATATATATATATATA
>NDGN011444006.1:0-16833 GCA_002564285.1 Tympanoctomys barrerae
CACAGGAGCACTTCTGAAGCAGTCGCTGTCACACTCCTGGGACTTGGGAGTCTGTTGCATTTACTTTCTGAAGCACTATACTGCAGGGAAGCGGCAGGGAAGCATTTGCCCACCATCTGCTGCGGGAACGGTCTGGATAGAAAAGAATTCAATTAGTCTCGCTGATGTCACATTTGGATCGAATTTAAGGCTTAAAAGAGGAAATTAAGATAGACATACAAGATAGTATGATCACAAAACAATAACACGTATATTTTTAATTACCATGAAATCTAATTACCCCCAAAGCTAACAGCTTTAGCAGGTTAAGCTGTTTCCTTTGATATGAGAGGTTATGAATAGGCATTCTATTTTCTAGAAATGCCCTTACAGTGTTATCTTGTACAGTACTAAACACTTGCAACATTAGTATATTTTACTTTCACATATTTTAAATAAAATTCACTGGGTTTTTCCTTTTGATAATAGCGTGAAGTAGGATGAGCGTCACTGGGAAAGCATCACCACACGTAGTGCTTTCAAGTCCTGTTCTGTTTTGAGCTCTGGAGCCAAATGTCTTCCTCTGCGGCCCCCTCGTTAGCCTCTTCTAGGACAGCTCCAGGTAAGGCACAACCGTTGCCTGCCTGCCTGCCTGCCTGCTTGTGGCCCGAGCAGGCTGCCTAGCAAAGCAGGGCGAGGACGTTTCTCTACTCCTTCCTGCAGCAGACCCCTCGCTCCCCTCAGGACTGGAGAAAAGCACCCAGGAAGTGCTCACAAAGCGGCTAAGTTCTTGCATTCGTGTGAACTTGCAGGGTCCAGAGACTGGGAAGGTGGCTTTTGCTCAGCATAAGTGGCCAATTCCTTAAGAAGGACGTGAATACCTAAAGATTAGCTCACTGGGACGATGCCCGACCCACTGAAGCCTTTCTCCGCTTCAGGTCCTCGGGGACAGGCAGAGCAGTTATGAACAGTTGTGCTGTCACACGCTGCTCCCCTGGTAGAAGGTGCCATTCACGGGGCGCTGTGAGCCCCTCCCAAGGGCCGCTGAGGCATCCCCACCAGGTGTAGCGCTGCTCCTGCCGTGGAGACAGTGGGCAGAACCAAGGGGGAGGGCAGTGGCAGCCCAGAGGAGGGTGAATAGCGTGGGTGGGGAAGCCGTGACATGAGGCCAGTTCTTAACCAGTACCGGTTCTTCTGCTCATAGTGCTATTTCCCATAGCTGAGTGAGCTCCTTGTCATGGACAGTAACGTGGACTCCGCTTGGTGTGTTTTCCTCTTACCTTCTTAGAATTTGTGCTTCAAATACTGGTAGTGAGTGCGCCGCTGGTAGAGCTTTGCTATTTCAGAGCCTTGAGATCTGTACTTGCAGAGAATGATCAGAAGAGACTTGGACACATGTTAGCAGAGCTTTCTGTACTGTACAACTTTTTAAAGTAACCAAGGTTAAGGGCCAGTGAGATAGCTGAGTGGACTAAGCGCCTGCTTAGGCAAGCACAAGGACAGAGGTCTGATCCCTGGTACTGCATATTGCACTGGTCCCGACCCCAGGTGCGCTGAGCCGGCCACCTAGATAGGACGTGGTGGGCACGCCTGTAATCCCAGCACTGGGGAGGTTGAAAACAGGAGGATCTTTACAAATCTAAGCTGCATTGAAAAAAAAATAATAATAAGGTTAAAATGTACTTTACCTCTTAATTCCTTTGCTTGATTCACTTTCCCTTTCCTCCTTTTCCCCTTCATCCATATCATTAGCAATATTATTATGTGCATGGACCCATTCCTTACAAGGAATATAAACACTATGAACTATAAACATATACCAATAAAAAGGAAAAAAAATTAAATCTAGGAAAGTATATCCTTTACAATATATCTTGTAACTTTTTTGTTAAAACCAAAGATTTAACCTCAAAGGTTAACTTTTTGACGATTTGACCTTTGCAGTACAATTACCCTTCTCCCAACCTGTTTCTTTGGTGGGAGAGTGTGGGCTCGGGAGGGTAGCCTGTCCTAGCCTATAGTGTTAATGTCCTTGGTGACCTCGGACAGCTAGGTGGGCAGCACCTGAAGGGTACAGTGCCACCTTGTGGTCAGTGACTCATACTGCAGTCTCAATACCTTCCCTCTTCCAGCCCAGTAGTACTAATACTTTGTTTAGAATCATAGGATTTGAAAGCCTAGGAGGGACTTCTAAGTTTGTTTCCTCATCTAACAGTTAAAAACAAAAGTTAGATGAATTCCAGATCTAACACACACAAATCACATTTTCCCTTATATATGTTTTTTGTCATGCCTGCTCAGGTTCTCACTTTAAAGAGCAGGAAAGGGAAAGAGAAACAGTTTCCTGCCCTCTGTCCCCTGCCCCCTCTGTTGTTCAGCTGTATCTCCTGGCACACACTAGAGGCCACCACATCCCTAACTCTCTCTGAGATTTCCTTGACTGTAAGACTTAGTGCTGTATCCCCAGAGTCCTGGGTGTGCGGGAAACCATTTATGTGCATCTCAAGAAATTCATGAATTACCAGTCAGGACTTTGAAGCTGTCCTTGTGGTCTGACGTAGCACAGCGGCAAGAATGCGAGCGTTTGGCTCTAGGTTTGCAAAGGGAGGACACAAGAGAAGCACCTGCGTACCTGCCAAGCCTCTCTCGTCACGGCCTCGCTGACTCGGGGGCCGTCTGATGGGAACCACGCGGCACTGAAGTCCAAGGTGCTGTGAGGGGAGGCCGGGGGAGGGGAGAGCTTGACTTGGACATGGCCCTGGGCACCCACAGCATGTGAACCCTGCCGAGACTGTAGACTTTGTTACCTCCCCGTCCTCCCCAAGGACAATTTAAGTGAACGCTAAGCAATTTGATCTCTTTCACCTAATAAATCGGGCAAATTCAATAAACAGAAATCTTGCTGATGATGGAGCTGACCCTCGTGGAGCTGAGCTCACCGGCACCCGCGGTTCTGGCTCTCCCTGGGGATGGAGGCTCAGGTGCTCATGGCCGACCGAGGCCCCTTCCTGATGCTGAGGGTCTGCGGGGTGCAGCTAGTAATTTTCTGAGGGTGTTAGAAGGACAGCTGTGGGGAGGAGGAGTATGATTTGGCACATAGACCCCTGTAGGTTCAAGTCCCTTCCCTGACTTGGGTTATGCCATAAACCTCCGTGTTCTGATGGGAAACAAAAGGAGCTAACAAGGATTTCTGCGGTGGTTCTGTGATTAAATCAAAATGTGGAGAAAAGTCCGCAGAGCCTCGCACACAGCATGACTAAAGATGTCCAGGAAGATCTGCGGAAACTTCGCTGTGGAAGTGGGTGCCAGAGAAAGAAAAGGCCAGAGAAAGAAAAGGCCAGAGAGTTGGTCACACCCAGGAGGTGCTGCACGGCCTCATGGGAGCGCCCTTCACCCTCCCACTCTCCCAGCCTGCACCCTGTCCGTGCTGTTCTCAGCCTCCGGCTGAATGTGTGAATCCGTCAGCTTGGTAGTCATTGAAGGGAACAGTGAATGGGCCCCTTTTAATGAAGTTAGCCGGCCAGATTGTTCATGGACTAAAGCATCTGCTTAGGTGGAGTGCAGGGGCTGTGGTTCGATCCCAGATGTGCTGTGCTGGCCCCACCCCTGGGGCATGCTGAGATGGCGATGGAGACTAGGCTTGGTGATGTGTGCCTGTAATCCCAGCTCTTGGGAGGCTGAATACAGGAGGATCACTACAAGTCCGAGCTGCCTAGCGAGACCCTGTAGACACTGTATTAAATACATAAAGATAGTTAAAGCAAGGAGAACCATAATCCTGTTTAGAAATGGAGGATATAAAGCTCAGAGAAACATGCCCTGACCAAGGAACTAGGAAGCAGAAAACCTCAGAGTAGAATCCAAGTTATTTGATTCTAGATCTTTTCTCTTTGTGGCACATACATTTTCTGTTCTGACTCCACACATTTTAATTTCAGGGAAGCAGGGTCTCTGCCACTTCTGCAGGGACTGGGACTTTATTTTCTGAAAGAGAGTAGCACAGGTGACCGTCGGATGTCCAATTCGCCCGAGCTGTGTCAGGATCAACCTAGACTCTCACCTTCTTTGCCCAGTACTGGATACACAGACTACTCTGCAAACACTATATTTTTTGATGTCAAAGCTTTTGCTAAGTACAGTTTAAGAAAAGTGCCTATGGCGACACTTGCTCAGCCTTGGATACCCCCTCCATTCTCTGTGTCTTTCTGCCATGTCCTTCTGGGTGTTTTCTGGGACTGCCATCTGTAATCCATGTTTAAATGTGCGGGAGGCAGGGAGAGATCCATTGGAGGAATTTGAGTAAGATATAATGCATTGTTTTAATTTTATAAAAATTGGTCCTTGTTTCTCCCATATATGCGCTTGAGACTCTATAGAAAATAGCAGCTTTTATCCCTGCTGGATGGAGGCTAAAACGCAGCCTCTTCTGGGTTTCTCAGAGCAGCTGCCTTTAATCTGCCTCAGATGGAACAAAACGTCACCTCCCGGTGTGCTCACATGTCAGGGTGGCACTGTGACATGGGGCTGTCCAGGCCAGCCCTGCAGATGTGTCTGTCATCACGAATGGAGATTTCCTGCCAGGATATTGTCATGTGCTTCCCATTGCTGCTGACGGTGGGGGTCCCAGACCTGCTGGCTCCAGGGGGTAATTCAAAAGAATTTTTTTTTTTTCAGTTTAAAGTGAAAAATCAAAGCAGCAGCAGCATCTGTTGAATGGATCTGCCATGTCAGAGAAGTTAGTGTGATCAGTGGCCTGGGTCTTGTTTTGACCACTCGGTGCTGGTGACCCACCCCGTCCTGTGCCGCCTCCTCACCGTGTTTGGGGACATGAGGAATTGTGGGGAGGGTGCTCTGCAATGTGGATATTTTCATCTCCTGTTCATTTCACATTTGTGCTCAGCTAGATCCCAAAGGGACACATTGTATGGGGTCTCAGAAATGACCTTGCCTTGCAAAGTACGGTTCCCGGAAGAAGCCAAGCTGGTCCTTGGCACTGAGCCTCAGACAACGAGGAGATTGTTGACTCCAACAGTGAAGGGTGTACAGGAGGAGGAGACAGACGCTCGAGGCGGAAGACGCACGCTCATGCTCACGTGTTGAGCTGGAGGAAGCAGCAGCCAAGAGCTGCCTGTCGGTTCTCCCAGGAAGCTGCAGGAATAGGTCCAGGGTCTTCTGCAGGGCTTTGAACCTGTAGCAGACACCTGTAGCTGTCTTCCCCAGCTAGACCCCTGCACTGACCATAGGAATAGCCAAGGCAAACCCCTCTGGGCCAGAATGGGTTCTACTTGTGGCCTGGTACTTTCAGAGGTCCCACCAGTGCTAGAAAGGTTCCCTTTCCAAGATCCTGAAGAGGACACTGTGGCCAAGACTCAGACTATTCAGTGCTACTCCTTTTTATTCCCTACAAGTTACATGAACCTCTCAATTTACATAGATGCACTTGGAAGGCTGAGGCAGGAGGATCACCGAGTTTCAGGCCAACATGAACTATATAGCAAAACTCTATCTCAAAGAAAAAAGGCAGGGGGCTGGGGAGATAGCTCAGTAGAATAAGCGCTTGCCTGGCAAGCAACAAGGGCCTGAGTTCAATCCCCAGTTCCGGAAGGGAAAAAAATTATTTATATATATATATATATATATATATATATAAATAAATAAATAAAACTTTCCTTCAGTTTGAACATTGAAATTGCTATTAGTCACCTACTTGGAACCAGATTTTCAAAGACAGAATATTCAGTAGGGACATAGTGATTTCATGTAGAAGGTTATAAGCTGCTTGGTGCTTCGAAATTTATAAACGGTTCCGCAACATTCTCATTTTTCATGCATCTGTGTCCCAGAGGCAGACCGTCGCTGTCCATTTGACAGATGTGGGAACTGAGGTTTGCCCAACATGGCTAAGCTAGAAAGGAGCACACTTAGGACTTGAGGCCCCGCTGCTGTCGCCAAAACCCACATTCTTTCCATCACGCCACGTCCACTTTGTCCTTGACCTGGGACAAGAACCAGAGCAGGTGTGTACAGCAGAGTGGCACCACACGTGGACTGGGACAGACGCACTCTATGCCTAGAAAAATCACTCGGAGTGCACGCCCAGTCACGAGGGGCTACAACCCCCTTCCAGAATGAGAAAGAGTGAAGCCGAAGTGATGTCCTCACAGCTGACCATGGCAGTCCTGAAGCTTGATGTTTTAATGCAGTAGACAAAGGAATAGAGCTCCAGGGGCAGTAAGTTCTAAAATCCAAGAGTAAAAACTGGCGAGTAAAGAAAGGAGAACAAAGATGTACCTGCTCCAGTAGTGCCACCTGCCGCCTTTCTTGCAGCCTGTGTCAGCTATGAGCTGCCTCTTGGAACCATTTGGTACTTCCCAGACAGTGTTTCTTTCTCCATGCCTTTGCTTTAACATTAATTTAAAAACTTTTCCGGAACACAATTCCCGTTCACCTTCCTAGCTGTATGTGGATGCAGCCTTCCCAGGCTGTTTTGGAACAATGCTCGGAACCCGGAGTCTGTGCCTACACTTCACTCTCATGCTGAGTCCCTTCCTCTGGCACTGCTCCCCAAAGAGCTGTGGCCCTCTTGCTTCTTGGGTGGGGCAACGAGAGCAGGGCACAGGACTGAGGCCTCGCCCTTCCTGTGTCACTGGACATCCGTGAGATCGCAGGTCTCACCCAGGCTTCCTTTCCCGAGCTGACCAGGTGGGGACACCCTGTTGTTATCTCTGGGTTTAGCTTTACAAATTATATGAATTGAGTCCCTTTTACTATCCATTCTCAATGACACTGCGGCTTGAATATAAAATACTAAACAAGTCTGCTCATCAGAGGCACAATAGATGTATGTAAAAAGTCCTGAGAAGGAACCTCGGCTCTCAAAAACTTGCAAGCATTGGAATGAATTTGTTCTAGAATGGGAACGCTTAATTCTTTTTCAGAGTCCAACCAGAACCGATGACTATTTGGGCTTCTTGGTTTGAAGTTGTGCCTTCTTTTTGGCTGATTTTCTTCCAGGTTTAACTTATTCCGTAATGAAACCAGTGTTTCTCATGGAATGGTTTCAGCAGTGTTGGGGAGTCTTGGGTTTGGGGGTTGCTGGTGGAATGCTTCCCCTTAAAGAGAATTCCAGAAAGGGCAAGCAGAATCCTGAGCTGTTCAGGGGCCCATGGTCACTTCTGGCCTTATAGCCCCTAGTGCTTTCCTCAGAGTGGGTGTGTGGGCTCCTGCCCTCGTGACACCTTACCCTCACTCCCTGGGTAATTTAGAGGATGGACAGAGGCCTTCGGAGCTCACACTGTTACCTCATGTTTTGCTTTGTTTTGCGTAAGAGGAAAGCTCCAGGAAAGTGTGACCATTGTTTGTGTGTGCCCGGATTGGCCCTCTAGTCCTGGGATTTGCTGCCCTGCCCACCTATTCTGGCAGATTATGTGGAAGAAACCCCAGAATTTTCTCCTGTCCACACCTGGGCACTGTATTTCTGCCATATGCACACTCAGCATGCAAAGCTGTCCTTTGTGCAGCTTACCTGAATAACCAGCGTACTGGGTCCTGTCAGGAGGGCTACAGCACACTCAGGGGCCAGTCAGCTGTGGGCCCCACAGGTTTAGAGTGGGAAGGGGGGCCTCAGGAAGTGTCAACTGCAAGTGACTCTGGCTGGGGTACAAGGCAGAAGTGATGGGAATTCCAGGGGAGCTGATCTTGTTGCAGGAGGGACAAAATGTTTCGGGTAAGCACCCCTGTGCTTCATTCCTGACTGGAAAGCTGGTGCTGCCGCGCACTGGCTGGGATTGAACCTGTCTGGGTGGCTTCTTCTGTGATAGGGACAAATAGGTGACAGCAGAGTGTCTTCTCCGTGTGTCCCATGCACAGAACACTCTGGACACAGCAAGCAGTGTGTAGCCACTGGCCGCTATTTTTGTTCCCACTTAACTGTGCTTGTCCTCATTTTTATGACCATCAGCTCTGTCGTGCTGTTCCTAAGGACCGCACAGTGACACGGTGCTCTAGTCGATGCTTGGGGTGGTGGGGCCTTGGTACCTTCCTCAGAGAACAAGCGTGATCGGTCTGAGTAGGGGAGCCCGTGGCCACCTGGCTCGCTCCTGTGTCCTTGCTGGGCACCACAGCACAGAGTCAAGTGAATTTCTGGTGAGTGAAGTGAATTGCTATCAGTCAGAATGACTGTGTTGTACCCTAAAAATGCTTTTGGATGATAAGATCCGGTGGGTTGGTATAAAGTCATTCTTCCAGCAGACGTGAAGCCGTGTCAGATTTTTTTGTTTCCTTGGGATGTGTTCCAGCGATTGTAGCAGAGCTGGTTTTGGCCTGCAGCATTCCTTGTGCAGGGCTGTAGAGTCCCACAGAAATGTCCTTGGGCCCACGCCGGATGCTGTGTGCCGGTGGAGGATGATGCCGACCTGGCCCAGGAGCTCTGAGCTCTGAGCCGTGAGCCCACACCAGCCAGCAGCAGCAGGTCTCATGTCGTGTGTCCTTCCCTTCTCAGACGACTACGCCCAGCTGTGCAACATCCCTGTGACAGGACGCCGGCGGCCCTACGGCCGTGATGCCCTGGTGGACTTCAGTGAGCAGTACTCTCCGGAAGCCGACCCCTACTTCATCCAGGACCGTAAGCAGCCTGCTCACTGTAGCTGACAGCTCCTCAGTAGTCCTCAAGATGAGATTATGGGAACTTGTTCTAGGTGCAGAGTGTTGTAGGTCCTGGCCCAGGCCTGCTGATTAGGACTGCGGGAGAGGGACCTGCAGCTGGAGTTACAAGTGCCTGGGGCTGGCCTTCCACACGCCAGGGCTGAGAACTGCTCCATCATACCGTTAGCCCTGCTGATGGGGACATGGGTCACTTTCCGTAGTGACAGGAACAATCTTGTTGTGGCTGACATAAGGAAACTATTTCTCCCCCTCTGACGCAGTCGTTACTTCAGGGCCAGGGCTCCCCGAGGAGTCTGGGTGTAGGAGATTTTTCTTCATACCAGGAAATGACAACTGTTAACTGTGCTAAGCGACTGTTCACTAGGGTTTCAGAGTGGGAGGGCACGCGGCTCTCGGGGAGAAATGAGTGTTTAGAATCCACTTGTGGGAGGTTATGGAGTAAGAGCTGATGGGCGGCAGCTTTTCCTGGCCTCATGAGGAGAGCTTTCCTGCAGGAGGTGACAGTGTGTGTGTGTAACTACTGTGGTGTCCCCTCTGGAAGGGAAATGGCCTGCACTGGGCAGCCAGTGTGCCCTGCTCGAGGGCGCGCGCGCGCGCACACACACACACACACACACACACACAAATGGGACTTCAGAGCTTTCACATACAGAATGACTGACTCAGAGCCTGAGAAGTGAGGGGCTTGGGTAAAGTATGAGCAGATGAGAGACCATCTCATTTGGCGAGCCGGAGTAGGAGGTCCCAATTCAGAGGCCTGCCCTCCTCACCTGTTGCCAAATTCCCAGACAGGAAGTCCCGGTGGGCCCACACTGTTAAAGATGCTGCTGGATCACAACCACAGAGCAGCTTTTTCTTCTCTGGGGCCCTGACATGCAGCTAGCCAGATGCGACTGCTGGCCCACAGCAGCCACCTGGCTGCCTTTCGCTTGAGCGCTGTAAGTGCCGCATCCCGCAGCAAGGACGCCACCTGTTTCCCTAAAAGTCCACGGTGTCATATTTGTTGGCTTTGAGCAGCTATGCGCTGCCTGCCTGTTTTAGAATCCTGGCTTTTTGGTGACTCTCCTTGATGTATACAGGAGTTTCAAGTCTTAATTTCTGAGTAAAACATAATTTTACTAGCTACTGAGTCAAAATGATGTTGCCATGGTCCATGGACTATTTTCATTTAGAACCTACTTTCTGAAATAAGTACTTTTAAACTTGATTTTGAGTTTCTGCAGTCATTGTCTCAGTGGCCTATGATTTTTTTCCCCCTTGAAAATTTTGAAAAGGTCCATCGTGCATATTTCCTGATTTTGTAGATCACCAGGTTAGGGCGGATGGCCTTGCATAGAGATGGTTATTTGCTGCCCCCTGCAGTTCAACTGGAGAATTGCTGCAGAGGCCGGAGGAGCTGAAAATTCTATTTGGTTTCCTTTGAAGCCGACTTGAAGTGTGGTTGCCAGGGCAGAGGAGAGGAGAGGCCCTGTGAGAGTGTGTTTGCGTTGTTATGCTTTTGTGTGTACAGCTTCCCTCTTCAGACAGAGGACTAAGCACTTTCGATATGTGATTAAATTGTCTTTCTAATGCTAGAATGCTAGATGTCTTCAGACAATTCAGATGATGCTTAAACTCTAAAACAACCAAGTAAAAATTGATTTCTTTTCTTAAAAGAAAGCCTTTTTTTCTAAACACAAGTATGAAGTGTTTTCTCACTTATGAAGATGCTTTGAAGCTCTGGAGCTGCCTTTATGCTACTTCCAAAGCCAGAACAAGGGCTGTTTGCAGAAGCAGCTCCCAGCCTCTCCTGGGCTTAGTGGAAGCCGCTGAGCTCTGGCCATGAATTCCACTGGTTCCATCCTGAGAGATTTTTTAATGTGAACCTTGCTGACAGCTCAGGAAATGTGGAATTTTGATGAACATTTTCGCTAAGAGCAAACCCAAAAACCAGCTGGGCATGGTGGCACATGCCTAGAATCCTAGCACTCGGGAGGCTGAGGCAGGAGGTTCTCCATGAGGTCAAGGCCAGCATGAACTACATAGCAAGACCCCTTCTCAAAACTAAATCAAAAGCCATATTTGCATTTTCATTTTATGTGTGATTCTAATATAAAAATGAGAACTCAAAATGTGGGGATAATCCCAACAGATAAAACATTGAATTTTATGCTTCATATTATTCACAGATATTTTCATATTGAATTCGCACATTTTCAGATATCTAAAATCTATATAAACTGAACTATAACCTTAATAGACAAACAGTGCAGGAGTCTGAAAATTGTAACTTGGCTCCTGCCTTTTCCTTTTCAGGATTTTTAAATAGCTTTGAAGAGTTACAGGCAGAGGAATGTGGCATCCTCAATGGGTGTGAGAACGGCCGGTGTGTGAGGGTCCAGGAAGGGTACACCTGTGACTGCTTTGATGGATACCACCTGGACATGGCCAGGATGACGTGTGTGGGTAAGAGCGGGGGACACGTGGGACACCCTCCTGAGTGCCCCAGGGCCAGCTGGTGGAATCTGTGAGAGGCAGCTGTGGAAGAAGCGTAAAGCCAGGAACATATAGGTTAAGCACAGCTGTTCTTGACGCTGCCAGACTGTCCACTTCCAGTGGTCAAACCTGTGCTGTTCCCCCCCACACACACACACAATTAAAAATTAAAGCTAGTACTTTGTTTTAAAACCCATAATGTTAGATAAATAGGAAAAGCTGGAATGTCCCAGGTAATTGCTTTAACTTTAAAATTTAGATTTTTTACTGTGGAGCCTCTGAATTTTTGAGACAAACATACCAGAGGCCAGACCTCTGGAGGCTACACAGCTCCTGTAGTACTCATTTTGGATAAAAGTCCCTCCCATCTTGAGGTGAATGGTAAGCACCCTTTCCAGCTGCACTGTGCGATGCATACTCGCCTCTCAGGCCCTGTTGGCCTCTCTGCTGAGATACTGGAGTTTTTAAAAAAGCATTTGTAGGGCCGGCCAGATAGCTTAGAGGATTGAAGTTAGAGGGTTCTATCCCAGGCCACTGGTGCTGGCCCTGCCCCCGCCCCCACCCCCGTCCCTGGGGCACACTGAGACAGCAATTGAGACTGGGTGTGGTGGCACACTCCTATAATCCCAGCTCTTGGGAGGCTGTAAACTGGAGGATCACTACAAATCTGGTCTGTGTAGTGAGACCCTGTAGACGCTTACTAAAAATACATTTTTAAAAAGTCATGGTGGCTGATATAGGCAGTGGGGGTGGGAGTTAGGGAACGCAGCACGCTGGCCAGACTGGCTGCTGACCCGAGGTTAGGGTGCGACTGCTCGGAGTGATGCGTAGACTGCTCACCTGCACGGCCTGGCTTATTGCAGATGTCAATGAATGCGATGAGTTGAACAACCGGATGTCCCTCTGCAAGAACGCCAAGTGCATCAACACCGAAGGCTCCTACAAATGCCTGTGTCTGCCGGGCTACGTCCCTTCTGACAAGCCCAACTACTGCACTCCATTGAATACCGCCTTGAATTTAGAAAAAGACAGCGATCTGGACTGAGAGAGTCTGCATAGCCCGAAGCCCATGTACTCTGCACTGTGTAAAGGGAGAAGACATAGATTATACTTGAGACGTTGCACCTAACCCCGAGCGTCGCAGACGTGGAGTCAGCCTGCGGGTGCCTGGCCTCCAGAGACAATGAGAGGATTTAGTAGTCTGACTGGTAAAACAGACCAAATGGACAGTTTTCTGAAAACTCAGTATATATAGTCTGTTCATATGTAAAATTCAGTGGACAAGAGGCAGAACAGTGCTGTTATTTTAAACAGAAGGCTGTATTATTATGTTTTGGGTTTTGTTTTTTTTTTTTACTATTGCTTAAATTTGGCATTTAAATAGTGGTGGAAATGTTTTATATGATTTTTCTTTCTGGTTGCGCAGTTCTTTGGCTACAGTTTTTCCTTTCTTTTCAGATTGTTATTAAAATCTCAAGTGCAAAAGTCTTTCATTAAATACTGTTAAGCTGTATTATAAATTTTGTGACACAGGATTGTGCTATTCCTGGTCTGGAGCATTTTTAAAATTAAAATTGTCTGTCCTGTGGAGCAGGCAGTGATTTTGTTTCAAAACTTTTATACACATTTGGAGAAAAAGAAACTTTATATTTCCATGTATTGTCTGATGTTTGTGTCCATTCTTAGCCAAGCTGCTAGCAGATGCCAGTTGGATCTTTTTCCTTCACTGAAATGGAAGACTTTATGAGCTTACGCCAGTCTTGTAATTTGTAAAGTAAGCCCAGCAAATTTGAAAAACGATCCCCAAATATTTACTATTGTATGTTAAAGCAAAATAAATCACCATTTTTGTAGAAAAAAAGAAAATCTACCCGAGAGTGATTTTCAGTGTGTACGTACCTACAAGTCGTATCCTGCCCGGCTTGCCGCCACTCTCTTAACCCCTGGCCCTCTGTGAAGGTAGACTAGTCTGTCATGAGGTGATCATGACTTCAGTGTTAAGGGCGGGATTGCTTACCTAAAATTCACGTGTTGAAGTTCCGACGCCTCGTGCTTCAGACAGAATCTAAAGTTACACGAAGTCACTGGCGTGAGCCCTGGTCCAGCATGGCCGGTGTCCTGCAAAGCCAACATCCGGGCACAGACAGACAGCGCAAAGGCCGTGTGAAGAGCCGGGGAGGATGCCTTCTGCCCGCAAGTGAGACAGTCCTGGAGGGTAAAGAAACGAGGATGAGGAAGAAATCAACCCTGCAAAGCCCTTGATCTTGGATGTTTAGCTTCCAAAATTATAAGGAAATAAAGTTCTGTTGTTTAAATCACCTGCTCTGTGGTACTTTCTTACGGCAATCTGAGAAAATGAACCCTGATGGGCGTCACAGGAACACTGAGCAGTAGCTTCTGTGGTTCCGTCCCAGCCTCCTCACCGCGCAGCCACAGCAAGGCAGCTGTTTCATAACTTAAACTGAAATTCAAAGTCCACTTTTATTAATAAGGTATCTGAATTTAAAAAAGCTATATACAGTCTAGGCATACCCAACAGAAAGAGGTCCCCATTTAATGTTTCCCTGGAAGGCCAGACTCTTGAAGCAAAGGGAAAATAAGGTTTCAGATAAAACTGCAAATTAGCTGGCCTTAGGAGGAGGGAGGATTATCCTGGGTTTCCTGGCTGCATCTGACAGAATCACAAGGGTCTTTACAAAGAAGACCTCAAAAGTGTAAGAGGAGAATTGGTACATATGGAAGAGGTCAGAGATAATGGAAAGATTTTCAGTGTGGCCACAGCTTGCTTCAAAGAGGGCGCAAATAGGGGACCTGAGCCAAGGGAAAGAATCAGTGAAATGGAGACCAAAGAATTCAATACAAATAGTTAATGAATCATAGAGCTGCTTATTTGAAAGAATAAATAAAATAGGCAGCCCTTACCCAAACTTACCAAAAAAAAAATTAATGCATTAGAAATGAAACTGGTAAGATAACACCATTGACATCTTGGAAATTATTAGCAACTACTTTACAAACATAAATTCTAAATATTTGGAGAACTCAGAAGTAGAGAGATTCCTAGATACATATAAATTACCAAAACTGAATGAAAAAGACTTAAAAACTTTTTTCATTTTTGGGTGAGGGCCTCATTATGCAGTTCGGGCTTGCCTTGAACTCACTTGGGAGCCCAAACTGCCCTCAAACTCAGTGATGCGCCTGCCTCAGCCTCCCAAGTGTTGGGATTACAGGCGTATGCCATCACACCCAGCTAAGACTTAGAAATCTTGAATAATCCAATAACAGGCAATGGGATTGAAAAAAAAATAGTAATAATGATATCAACTAATAACAGGACCTGAAGGAGTCGAAGCCAAATTCTACAAGAACTTCAAGGAAGATTTAACATCAGTATTCCTTAAACTTTTTAATGAAATTGAGAGGGAAGGGGATACTTCCAAAATCATTCTCAGAAGTTAACATCATCCTGGTAAAGATCTAACCCCCCACAAAATAGAACTACAGTTCAGTTTCTCTAGTGAATATAAATGCAAAAATCCTTACAATATTGGCAAACTGAATGTCACAGATTATCCAAAGTATCATGAACCATGACCAATTAGTCTTTAATCCATGGATAGAAGAATGGTTCAACAGTCACAATAAATGTAATTCATCACATGAACAGGAGCAAAAACAAATCCCATTATCTCAATATATGCCAAAAACCCTTGGCCGAATCCAACATCCACTCATGATATAAAAAATTCTAAAACAAAAAAGGAAAGATCTAACATGATGAAAAACAAAACAAAAACATAAAAATGACAACAGTTACAACCAGTCCACTGCCAACATCATATCAAATGGCAAAAAGTTGAAGGCCTTGGCCTAAAATCAAGAACAAGACAAAGATTTCCATTTGCCACTGCTGTTCAGTATACTCTTCAAAACATTGACCAGAGGAATCAGGTAAGAGAAAACAAAAGGATACCTATAGGAAAGGATGAAGTCAAAATACTATTTGCAGATGACATGGTCCTTTGCTTATAATATCCAAAAATCCCACCAAAAGACTTCTAGAGTTGATAACAAAATTCAGCAATGTAGCAGAAGCAAAACAAACACAAATGTCAGTAGTAGTCCTATACAGCTATAACAAAATCACAAATGAGTTAGGAAAACAATACTATGCACAATAGCACCAAGAAAAATTTAAATACATAGCTGTTAACCAATAAGGAAGTGAAAGACCACTGCAGTGAAAGCTACATCAGACTAGAAAAGGCAATTTAGAAGGGGGAAAATCAGAACTGGGGGAAAACTTTGCTGTTCTTAGCTAGGGAAAAACAATATAATCAAAATAGCAATACTTCCAAAACTGATATACAGGATTAATCTTAAAATACCGATATCATTTCCTGCAGAGCTATAGAAAATTTATATGGAATCAGAAGAGACCCAGACTAGCAAAAGAAACCATAACCCATACAAAAGCAAAGCAGGTAGAACCACAATCCCCAACTTGAAGTTACATTATAAAATTAGAGTGATTAAAACAGAATGGCATTGGCACAAAAACATATGTAGATCATTGGGACAGAACAGGAGTAAAAATGACCACAGGTACACACAAATATTTGATCCTTGACAAAGGAGTGAAAAACATAGACTGGAATAGAGGCGGCCTCTTTCATAAATGGTGCTAGGAAAATTGAATATTCATATGCAGAAGATTGAAGCTACACACACACACACACAAAGAAGATTGAGGCTAGACCTTTATATATCATCACATGCTAAACTAACATCAAAACAGATCAAAGACCTAAACATTAAAATATGAACACTTAATTTCCTAGAAAGTAAAATAGATACAACTCTTAAAAACATAAGTGTAGGCAAGGAGTTCCTGAACAGAAAGCCACTGGCACAAGCAATGAGATCATGTCAACATTTTGAAAAATTCTACATAGCAAAGGTACCAACCAATAAAGTGAAGAGGCAATCTACAGAATGGGGAAAAAATTTCCACCTATTCCTCAGAAAGAGGATTAATATCAAGAATATAGAAAGAACATAAAGAAATTGTTTTTTAAAAAACATATTTAGTACAGGTTCTCACTACACAGATCAGACTGGTAGTGATCCTCCTGTTTTCAGCCTCCCAAGCACTGGGATCACAGGTGTGCACCACCACACCCAGTCTCAGTCACCGTCCCAGGGCACCCTGCGGGCGAGGCCAGCATGGCATGCCGGGGATCAAACCCTGGTCCCTGTGCCTCTGGCCAGCCCTGAACACAAGGAAATTCTAGCCCCTTTTAGCCCTCCCAAATAAAAGAATCAAAAGCAGGCAATCAAAATGAAGAGAGCTGCAGTAACTACAGTTTCAACTTCAACTCCACGATGTTTCCCTTAGCCAAAAATGCATTCGTTTGTTTTCCAGTTTGAAGCATTCAACAAATGGCAGCAAGGCAGAGCCACGAGAAACATACACCTGCTTTCTATGACAAATATGGTAACACTATATTAGTTGGTGGGGCCACATTCTGTATTGCTGCACGGACCTACACAGCAACACAAATTGGAATAGAATGGCGCCTTGCCCCTGTTGGCACAGTCACCCCCAAGGAATGGAGAGATCAGTAATCATGCCGGCTGATCTGATAGAGCTAAATTATTTCTAAATGAAATCATAATTGATGCCAAGTAAAAGTGCTGTGTATCCATTAA
>NDGN011444022.1:0-10573 GCA_002564285.1 Tympanoctomys barrerae
GGGGATTGAACTCAGACCCTTGCACTTGCCAGGCAAGTGCTTACTCTACTGAGCCATCTCCCCAGCACCCCCTTGGTCATTTTTAACTTTAAAACTGTTAAGGTGATTTTAGTTTTCTTAAAAATATGAATAAACAATTTTAAGAAGAATCAACTTATTTCTGCATATTTATTTTATTTATTTATTTTTTCTGTATTTTAGGGAAGGGTCTACAGGGTGTTAAGGGTCTCACTACTAGATCAAACTTACAGTGATTCTTCTGTTTACAGCCTCCCAGGAGCTGGGATTATAGGCGTGCCACCACACCCAGTCTCAATTGCTATCTCAGAGCACCCTGGGAGTGGGGCCAGCACAGCAGGCCTGAGGATTAAACTCCTGGCCCCTGTGCCTCCCCTGTGCCTGCTTGCAGGCACTGTAATCCACTGAGCTATTTGACAAGCCCTATTTCTGTACATTTTAAACAAGTAATTAAATGGCAGAGTTAGTTGTCCCTTGGGGGAAGTGTGAAAGGTTGTAATATCTTCTGGCCTAGACCTTTTCAGAAGATATCTTTGCTATATTTCCTATTTTCTAAATTATCCATTTATTCAAAAAAATTTTTAGCCATCATGAACTATTTCTATAAAAGTTCCACAGCCTCCCAAGTACTTAAGATGAGATTAAAGATAATTAGTGGCTTTTTAATTCCAAGACTCATCTCTTTTTGGATTTCTAATATCCTCATGTCAACATTTGAAAAACATACATATTTGTCTGGTGTCATTTTTTAATGGGAAGGAAACTATAAGGCTTATTTTTAACTAGTAGGTTCAATGTAAAAATAGTTTTTGCCCTCAGGTTGTCTTTGTTTGTAGTGTGGGTATCAGGAAAGGGAGGAAGGCCAAAGGGACGACCTGGCTGATCATGGCTTTGGCAGCATGGGGCTGGGGACATAGAGTTCCCCTTGATAGGATGGCCCTGCACACTAACTTTGCTGTAAATATTTAGATAGAGAGGAATTTTAGGGCAACCACATCTGAAGTGCCACAAGCCTGAGTGTTCTACAGGGTGCAGATTCTGTTTTTGGCTTTGATTAATGTCTAGGGGAGAGAAATCCAATTGACTCCTGTCCTGTTGGTGTCAATGAATTGCTTATGGTGTCTGCTCATCAAGCCCGAGCCTAGAACCTGTTAGTTCCCTTACCACAGGGGCTGGATGCAGCAGATGGGAAAAATATTATTTTGACATGTTTTTCATGGCAGCGCAACTTATTTTTATCTCCCTCTTTTTGGCATGTATGAAAAGAGATTGCCACCTGTGCTTTGTGGGTGAGTGTCAATGATTTGGACAGATTAATTAATGGCTTTATAGAGAACCACAAAAGATTGCTAGGGTAGAGCTCATCCTTTGACCAGCACTGACATGACTTTTAATTTTGCTCTGTTCTCTGAAGCTGGAAGACTCTGTTTAGGTAATATTATGCCAACTAGAGCATAAGCTGTATTTTTTCTTAATCATGGACAGTATACGTAAAGATACAGATGCATTTCCATATAGCTATGCGTATGTCTGTCTGTGTGTCTGTCTGTCTGACTGAGTGCATGTGCATCTATATAAATTTGACTCATTCAAGTTATGACATTTGTAACTACCTTTTCAAAAGCTGGAAACACAAGAGACATCTTGAATGATGTATAAGCACATTCATATTTTCAGCAATAATTCTTTGACTATAGAGCATCACTAAAAAATTGAAAAGCAGAGAACTATTAACATTGTGATTTATATGCTACTTTATGCTGGAGACTTGACATAGAATACCAATTATGAAAATGGCACAGTGCTAGATTTCTTCCTGAATTATTCCACACACATTATACTTTGCAGGGAGCAGGTTTGACTTAAATGTAAATTACCAGGGTTTTTGTTTGCTCTTTCAAAGGACTGTTTGTTGTATTACCCAGTGCTTTTCTGTTCCCTCATAGTTGAAATAATTAAGATCATTTGCAGGCCTGCTTTGCTCATTTTGCCTAGTTATATTACTGCTATGGTCCATTATGTCTGCAGGGGAGCACCATTATTTAATCTGAACATCTGGAATCCATCACGTGTAGTGGAAGACAAGATGTATCCTCAGTTTTAAGCCAACTTCATGATAAAACTGATAGATTGAAGCAGTGTGCATAGATGAAGGAGGTTCGTATTTGAGACTTGTACCATGAGACCGGAGGGTCACAAAGAACTTTTGTTCTTTGCATTTTCTACTTTATTTCATCTACTGTATTTTAATTTTTATCATTTTGTTTTATTTATAGCATAGCAACTGGAATTTGACTGCGGTAAACCAGAGTCATAATATCTGGAATGAAGAAAGAGCTGCTATTTCTCAATTCTCTCTAGTTGGAATCCTCTTTGCTACAATTCCTTAGAGGGGTTCATTAGCAATAGTTACCCAACAGCCCCCGACACTCCTGGAGCTAGTGGTAGCAAACACCTATGAACTGTAGGAGGGCACATTGCCCTATGCCCACTTCATTCCTCATGTTGCTATAAGAAGGTGAAGTTTCCTGGGAGTTAAAGGCTCAAGGTGGTTTATTTCCATCAGAAATGTGTATGAAAGCCAAACCACACAAACTTCATTTTTAGCAGTACAAATCAGCTCCCTATTTATATACTTTCTCTGATCCTTTTTCTTTTCCTTTTTAATTTTAAGAACATCTGTCCCCACAGCAGCTTCACACTTGTCAGGAAATCCAATCACAGAGATAGAAAGGAGTATAACAGGTGAAGCAAAATGCAGTGGCTTCCCAACCTAGCCCTGGATGCTCAAATGATTCCCAGATGAACAGCTGGGTCTCTCCATGGCTAAAACCCAGCTCACCTGGTGGCATAGAGAAAGGCGCAGCTGATTGATCAAAGAAATCATAAAGATAACAGAAAGTTTGTGAGGTGGATATGAAATACATTAGCGAGCCAAAGAATGCAGGCTGGCCTGGATTGATCTTTAGTTTATGCATTGAAGGATATGCACAGGGAAGAAAATTCCGAATTAAGAAAAGAAAATCTTTGGCCAGTTTAAACCTTGCCTCTGTCCTTTTTTTCTTAATCTGCTATGCAGATATGTACTCAGAATAGGAATGTGGGCCTACTGGGGCATGAAATAGTTGAGATCTAGTCAACAATGAGGAGAATGAGAGAAATCTCTTTAGAAGGACCTTTTGGAATGTAAACCAGTTGAACCTGAATAGCCACAGATAATTTAACATGACCTCTAAACTACTGGGAGAATGTTTATTACAAGGTTGTGGCTCTGTATTAACTACTGTCCTTTTTTCCTAGAAATTGATGACCATATAAATTATGCTAGATAATATGAGCACATCCAATGTTTCCATCTGATGAGGGAGATGAGAACCAGAGGGGACATACGAAGCATGCAAAGTCTGCTCCATGCTCTGCCTGGAGTCATCCCATACATGGAAGCCATATTGCTTCTTGCATCTCCATTTCTCCCAGATAGCTTCTAAGGAATAAATTAAAATTACCCAAAGTACCACCACAATGCTTATACAACATGTATATGAAACACAGAGGAAATTGTATATAATTTTATTCTATCTTTGTCATTCAAAGAGGTAAAAATGGTGTACAGTTTATTCCTTACCCTTGAGAAAGTGAGATACTTTAAATTCTGTCTCACTGATTTGTAGAGTTCTCAATGACTCTTAAAAAGAAAGACGTATGGTTAAGACATAATTACCAAAAATGTCCTCCTCTTTTTTTCTCTCCCACTTCACACTATTCGTCAAATATCAACCTGCACAAAAGTCATTTCTGGTTCGACTTCGTTCATCCTGGGGTGCTATCTGGCTGTGACTTTACTTCTTAGATGCTGTGACTTTGTTAGTCGTTATTCTAAGGAGCTCTGGGCAGGGGCTCTACCTTTCTTGATAGATCTGAGGTTGGTAACATCCAATCAGACTCTTGGATTTTTTAAATTATAATGCATATATGGATCATCAAAGAAGCATCATTGTTTATGAGTCTTGTAACTAGTCATTTTCATTTGAGAAATGCTGCTAGACACTAGGAAGAGAAGGATGAACACCAGGAATCTGAAGGCGTAAGCGCAGAGATCACAGACAGACGGGACAAGAAAACTGTGCACACCACGTGTCCAGGGCACTAGAATTTTCCAAGTATAACTCAGAGCTCTGGGGCTGTGAAACACTCAGTGTAAGTATATACACACACACACACTCACACTTGTGTACATTTTCTAAACCTAAGCACCTTTGTGTGCCACCTTTTCTATTAACTACATTAAGTCTGCATAATTATAGTTTGCTTTGACCTTAGGCTGCATCCGTATTCCCCATTATCTATTTGGTGCATTGTAACCTCATAAATACAACTAAATTACTAGGGTCAAACCATCATGGGGGCTGTTGGGATGGTAATTAGAGAAGTGTAGTCTTTTTTAATAAAACTGGTAGAAATATAACCTGAGGTGCATGCCTATAGGGGGCACTTAAAGTCAGGTTTTGGATTCAAAGTGATAAAATGATAGATAATGGGGATGTACCACTAATCATTGTTCAAAATGTACTGTGTACCAATCCTCTTCTAGTCTAGCCAACAGGTAGCTCTAAGGTTGAAAAAATACCAAAGCCACAAGGGGTTTAGAGGGAGCGAGCACATTCTATACCTTCACTGGCATTAACTTGCACCCACTACTCAATTGAAACTATTTTTAATGAAAAGCAAAGGAGCTACTAGAAAGCATAATCCCCAGATCAACACCATAATGTGCTTACTGAGACCGCTCCATTCCGGTTCAGAGGGGCCGTGTTTTGATTGTCTGTGTGACCTCCCAGGTACACCATTTTACAATGTGTGTCATCTTGGGCAGGGACCTTGCTGCTTGTGTCATACTCAGCCCACTGACTTTGAGACTAGAAGAGGACTCAGAACTCCCCCTTCAGTTAGGAAGCTGTCCAATTTGACTCTAGGGTCAAAATGAGGTAGAAATACCACACGAGGCCTCAAAATCATTAACTTCCTTCGGATTAACTTATATCTTTACAGGTAAGAAGTGGAAGGAAATCTAAAACAGGGCATGTCTCACTAAAACCTCCACTGAAATATTTTGCAGTCCCCCCAAGCTGTCATAGATGCCTGCATTTGGGACAACACAATAAGAGCAATTGATGTCTAACTAGGACAACTCGTTTGTATTTCATTCAGTGTTCTCCTGCGAATTTGTTAAGCATCTGTACTTGGAGTATGTGTGGGGCTATGAACAACCTTCTCTAAATGGTTTGTCCTTCATGGCTCTGTAGAATGTAATATATCAATTATTTTATATACTCAAGTAACGGAAGCTTTTAATTTTCAAGTTTTCCTAAATCAATATTTTTATTAATATCATTTTATTTAGCAAGTCATAACTACATTATATTTATGAAGTGCAACATTATATACATATATATATTATATATGATTAAATTAAACTACTATATCCACCCCTGTCTTAAATTTTTCAGGTTTCTTTTATTATTACATGTTTGGCATTATATAATCATTATATTCCTTGCATGAAATTCTTACACAGGACACATTTCAGTTCTCCTTTTATCATCTCCTTTCCTTCCCTGCCATCCTCATTCCCTCCATCTCTAATACCCCTTCAATTTGAGAGAAAAATATCTGTCTCTGTACCACCTGTTTTCTTTCATTTTGCTGTGTATATTTTGAGTTTCAGAAAAATTTAAAAGCCATATTTCTTCAATAACCAGCACAGAGCCTAGCATTGAATATATATATATATATATATATATATATATATATATATATATTTAAAAGAGTCACTCAATGGAAAGTAGAAAAAGAAAAATAGAGATAAATAATCTCCTTTGTTTATTGGAAGTATACTTTTCTTTCTTTAGATCTTCAAAGTGTACTATCAGCTGAAATTAAATATTTATCACAGTGGTTTTTATGTGGCATTACAGTCTCAGGTCAAACTAACCAATGTACTCACCCAAAGCAATCAACTCAGGATCGTTTTCCTATCTCATCTCTCTCAAAGCTGGTTGACTTCCCCCTGGCCATTTTCTAGCTGGTGTGGAAGAGAGGTAAATGTTGTGACAAATTCATCTTCAAATAAAGTAGTAAAGAAAATAATGGTGCTGTTTAATACAAAAGCCTTCAAAGATTCAAGGAATTCATAGTGTCTTCTATCAATTATCTGCCTATCTTAGCTATCTGAGGTTATTGGCTGATGTTAGGTGCTGACATTCAGTGTGCCTTCCCTGGAAAAATGAGACTTGAGTTGATAGACTGGGTTTGAAGATGGAGTGTATGATCGCTTATCTGCCTTTCAGCTAAGGCCAAGTGAATATGGCTTGTGTGGTGTTGGGTAAAAGTGTTTAATCACATTGACCTCAGTTGCCTTTGAGATGAAGGTAATAATAATTCCTAGCTTTGGGAATTATTGCAAATGTTACAGGATCATACATTCCTTGAATTAATTATTAACTCCTGGTGGTAATTAGAATGGTGATTGCTATATAAAAGAGTCAATAAATAATAATTATTTCCATTAAAACAAAAGGAATTTTTAATTTTATCTCATTTTCATAGAAAAAGGATAAAAAGAAAAGGTATGTTTATGTACATACATGTGTATATAAAAACAGCACTAAATTAAAAGGAAAAACTATAATATACATAAAATTATGGAATATTCAGCCTGAAATTTAAAATAGATTCTAAGTAGCTCTTAAGTTAAGACTTTTTGGTCCTTGAGTTTTTATATGAGATCAACATATTGCAGGCTTAGAGAGATAATGCTTTTTAAAGGCACTATCTATCTATTACAGAAGTTGAGAGCAGAGATTTGTTTTATATTATTTTCACATTATATTACTTGTCAGTGACCCGAGCTGAATTTAAAGTGGTATTCTTGCAAAGAAAGATTCGCTTTACAAATCTCCTAAGCTCTCATGCAGTCATTTTAATTCACAACAGGCTAGAACCTTATATAATTGTTCTCAGCTCAATACAATCTTTAACAGCTTTTGATTTACATATTGGGCAGCTGTTCTGAATGAGAAGTTGTCTATCATGGATCCATTTGTCATCTGTCCAAGGAATGTGTTTATAAATGGTTCCAATTAGAATAATGAAGGATTCATGTGAGAACAATGATCAATAGCCAACCTTGGGAACAATATAAGTCAAAGACAGATGTAAACTGTGACCTGGCTTAACAGTGTCAAGTTATCTATGGAGACTATGTGCAGTGGCTCCTGGAAAACAAATGAGAATTTGCTAGTTTTTGACCATTGGACAGAATTTGATTCCACGAATACAGAAGCATTTAGATTCTGTGTTAAATAAATCATTGACCTACATATGACTGAGACGATGCGGATGAATGTGAACAACAGCGACCAGGGGAAAAAGCAGTTCAAAGCAGCTAGCCAGATCACAGACCAGGTCTTCACTTTGATTATGGGCCACGCCCCCTTTCCTGCCAGCCTCAGGAACAGATGTCCTTTGCTATAAGAACAAGCCATGTTGATAGCGAAGGTTCTGTGCAAACACATTTTAGACTTTGTCGGACACATCTGGTCAAGGGCTTTGTAATAGTTTTATTTATTTCTTGCCTGAGCTGGGACGTCAAAAGCAGGCGCTGCACATTAAGCCAAGAGTTCCCTTTGTTCCACAAGGCTGCCACAGCTGGAACCTTTTGTTGGTGGACACAGCCAGATCTTCTGTGGAGACCATTATATTCTTTGGCGTCTTTTAGTGAGTTTGCATTTTTTTAATCCATCTCAGCAAGCAGCAGGGAGTTTGTAAGGGCCATGCACAAAAACTCCTATTAAAACTATACAGGGACACCAGCTGGGAATGTGCAGTTGATAGTATCAAGGTGGCCTGCTACCAAGTTGGCTTTGGTGAGGTGTATTCTTTGCCATATTCCTGTTTGCTTATATCATTTAGGGAAAAGCATCAAAACAGAAGTAGCTTCTCATTCTTGTGTGCTGAGGTTGCTTTTTTGACTATCTCCAGCCAAAAAGAAATAAAAAAAAAGCACAAGAAATTTTGTTAGAGAGTGTAAGGTCTCTGTATGATGTAATTTCAAGAAGGTTACCACAGAACATCTGGCCTACAAAAGCTGAAGAAGGGACTAGTTAAAACAAAGTTGTGCCTAGATTTCTAATATAATTAAAGCTGGAGGTTTTTTCTTTGTTTTTAACCACATCAATTGAAAGCCCAATTTCAATGTTCTATAGCCTTGAGGAGTCATAAGTTAAAGGGAGGTGGAGGCTCAGAAACACAAGTAGATATTCACAAATGTGCACCTAGTACAGTCTTTGCACACATGCTGAACTGATTGTGTCTGTCCTGGTTCAGAGAAGTTCAGTGTCTGCTTCTACTTTTCAGGAACACAGTCTCCAACATGAGTGTGCCTCAGCCCCAGCCATAGGACACCCCCGTGCTTTGCCTTTCCTGTAACTGACTACCACTCAGAAGGGAAGGTAATGCAACCTTGCCAAATGGCAAAGCTACGGTATACCCACGTGTTCCTCTAGCTGGTGAGCCACCTGACCTGTGCTTGCCCTCCAGTGTCTTGGTGTGTTGCTTGTGGTAGATTTTTTTATTAATCCGTATTAACCTTCAGGGTCCTCTCCTGTCTGATTTCCTACACAGCTGTCTCTTGGGAAGACATTTCCCTCAAGGTTCCACTCAAGGTCCATGGATTTCTTGGGTGATTGAGAAAGCCCTCAGGCTTTATGTTTCATTGATGTTGCTAGAGCCTCCCACCATAAAGCAGATGCGGAAAGAGCCAGATGTAGCCACGGGCCTGCACATGTGCCCACCTCTGCTCAGTAAGGGCCGTCGTGGTTTTGTCACATGGTACCCTTCAACATTGCAATTTTCTTATCTGCACAATAACTTATTTGGATAATAATTCAGCTGTAACTAAGTATGTGCTATTTTCTGGTCAAAGGAGGAGGCAGATGCATATCAGAAACAGTCTAAGAAGCTCAAGGAACATCTGACATGAGTTAACATTTCTCTTTTTTTATATAGGTTACTTTTTTTACAAATTTACTTTTCCTAAAACAAAAGCAATAAACAGAAAAAGTTAAAGATACCATAAGGCACCCATTTAGATAAACTATTAACATTTTCTTTTCATTTTATATGCACATATAATTCTCAGTAGAAACAACATAATATATATATATATATATATATTACTTGTTACATGCTTTTACAATTAAAAATATGAACTAAATTAAAGATATATAACATGTTAATAAAATATAAGCAGCAATATATTAGAACACATTGTATTTATAAAATATAAAATGCATCATGCATAAATAAATTAAACATTTATGTAAAACATACTGTGTTAGCTACTTTTCTCTCCTTGCTCAGGCAAAATACCCAAAATCCAAAGTTAAAGGAGGAAAGGTTTATTTGGCTCACAGTTTGTAGAGGTTTCAGTCCATGGTTGACTGGCTCCTTGGCAAAAACTATGGGTGTGGTGGAAGCAGGCTGCTCAAATAATGACATCTGTTGTAGTCAAGGTTTGCAAAGGAATAGATTTAATACAGAACTCATAATTTAAATGAATATTTAGAGTATTCACCCAGAAAATCAAATGTAGAAGATGGCTAGAGATTCGTCCACGTGCAAGAGACCCACAGGTTACAAACACGGCCTGGATCCCACAGTAATGTGTTACACAAGTCCCGCTGAAGACCAAGAGCCCAGGACAATGTCTCACACAAGTCTGTAGCAAGGATTTGCACTGGGGAGGACCAGAGATCGGTGGTGGAAGCTAGAAAGTCTTCATCAGTGGTCTGAAGAATCTCTGTTAGCAGGCTGAGGGATCTGCATGGGGGCCAGGAAGCAGTGTTCAGGGAGAGGGTTAGAGCATCTCTGAAAAGAACTGCAGCCATCCTCAAGGACAGCAAGGACCTGAGTTCCTCTGACAATGAGGTCAGCTGAGTTCTTGGGAAAATCAGGGTGGCACGCCTCTCCAGGACAGCAGACATCATACCATCTTCTCTTCTGGTTCTGCTTTTATGCTGTTGGCAACAATCTTCAGGTGGGTCCTCAGTTCAATGAACAATGGTTCACAGTGTACTAACCATTGTTGTTTTCCTATATTCTTGTTTTGAAATTTTATACCATTGTTTTTGTTATTTATATTTTCTTTCTTTAAAAAAATGATTCTAATTTTTCACCTTTTAGAAGATAAACTGAAGGTCTATGTACATTCTAATTATTAGTGTATTGTAATATTTCTATATTATATTTAATAATTTAAACTCTGAAATATTTGTGTTTTCCACAACTTTCTGAAGTCCTCTCTTTAAAATGTATTTTCCAGGGCTGGCCAAATAGCTCAGCAGATTAAAATGCCTGCTAGCAGGTGCAGGGGCTGGTAGTTCAATTCCTGGGCCTGCCATGCCTATCCAGCCCCAGGGGCACACAGAGCAGGGCGATTCAGATGGCGTGGTGACACATGCCTGTAATCCCAGCTCTTGGGAGGCTGTAAACAGGC
>NDGN011444030.1:0-20555 GCA_002564285.1 Tympanoctomys barrerae
GAAGACAATCATATGCAATGTATTAATTATTGTAACTGCTCTACTGACCTGTTTTGAAAAAAATAAATAAATAAATAAAAATAAATAAATAAATCATTCTTCCAGGCTCTGTACTTTTCATTCTCAACATAAATATGGCTAAGAGCCCCCACAGTGACCATGCTACCACTTCAACACTAGACTGCAAATGTCTTCTGTCAAATTAATTAGTCCACCATCATTAATCTTAGTCTCAAAGTCTCTGACATGAGGAAAATGCAGACAAACTTTCTGCCAAGCCATAGCACACACCAAATGGAGTTCAGCACCCAATGCAGTCTTTCTTCTCAATAGAAACCACCCACACCTGGTCATTACCCACAACATGTCTAGCAGCCCTCTGGTCTTCTGAGCTTAGACCAGAATCTCTTACACAGTACAGTCCAAGGCATTCCAGATCTACTTTTTTCAGACAACAACTTTGAACCTTTCCAAATTCTTCAGGCAAGCCATTCCCAAAGGATTCTGAAGCACAAAGGCAACTGTGATCAGAGCAATGACCCCACTGCGTGTATCAAATTCTTAGTTACTTTTCTCTTGCTGCTAAGACAGAATATTTGGCACCCAAGATTGAAGGCGAAAAGACCTATTTAGGTCACAGTTTGTAGAGGTTTCAGTCCATAATCAGCTGGGTCTAAGGCAGAGTGGTGTGGTAGAGGGGCTGCCACATATGCTATTTTCCAAGGGAGTGAAAAACAACAAAAGCAAGAAAGGAGAAGAGAACAAGCCTCATTCTCTCACTTGTATTGTATGCAGGCTACCTGCCCTAGGGAAAGTGTAGCACTCATACCCTTAATCCCAGCATTAGACTGAATCAATTACAAACTCTATAAATTCAGCAGCCTCCAAAAAGTCCACCACCCATGACTGCATGAGAGAATATAATACTTGATTTCTTTTGTAATACAAAAGCTTTTTAATAAGATGAAATCTCAGTTATTGATTTTGTATTTCCCATGCAATTGGGGTTTTGTTCATGAATTAGCCTACACTAATATCTTCAAGAGTTCTACCTATTCTATCCTCCAGCAAATTTAATGTTTCTGTTTTAATATTTAGATCTTTGATCCGCTAAATTTTAGTTTAATGCATATTGAACTATATGGGTCTAAATTGAGTCTTCAGCATGTCAAAAGCCAGTTTTTCTGGCACTATGTATACAAAAGGCTTTCTTTCAGTGAATGTGTTTGGTCCCATTGTCAAAGATAAGATGGTTGAGTGTTTCTGGAGTTGTTCCTGCATCATGTAACTGTTCAACTACTCATTGTGTGTGTGTGTGTGTGTGTGTGTGTGTGTGTGTTCTTTGGGGGGGGTGCCAGTTTTATTTTTAAATAAACAACATGGAATTATCATGCTATTTTTATCACAGTAGCTCTGCAGTATAATTTCAATTCAGGGATTGTGATACCCTCTGTCTTGCCTTTTTTGCCAAGAATTTTTTTTTTTTTTTGTATTCTAGGTCCCGTCTGGTGAATTTTAGGAATATTTTCTCTAGTTCTGTGAGGCACGTTAATATTTTGATAAAGATTTTATTAAATATGTATAATATTAGTGGGAGTATGGCCCTTTTTACTACATTGGTTCTTCTTACCCAAAGCCAAGGGATATCTGTTCATATTCTGATTCCTTTTCAATTTCTAAGAGTATCATAATTTTCACTGTAGAGCTCTTTTACATTTTTTGTTAGATTGATTCACAACTATTTCATTTTTTTGGAGGCTGTTACATATTATTTCCCAAATTTTGCTCTCAGCAAATTTGTTATTTATATACAACAATGCCATTTATTTCTGAATGTTGACTTTGTATACAGCTATGTAACAATTTGGCTATTAAAAATAGAAGTCTTTTGGTTGAGTTTTTGTAATCTAGATAGAGTATCATGTCATCTATAAATAATGATAATTTGCCTTCTTCCTTTCTTATCTTTATTCTTTTTATTTCTTTCTCTTGTCTAACTGTTCTGGCTAATCTTTTTAGAACTATACTGAATAAGAGTGGGCATCTTTGTCTTATTCCTGATTTTACAGTCAGTGAAAGCTTTCCATTTCTGTCCATTTAGTATGATATTGGCTGCTGGTTTGTTACAGATGGCTTTTATCAGATTGAGACAAAGACCATCTATTCCAATTTTCTGTAGTGTTTTTATCATCAATCAGTGTTGGACTTTGTCAAATGCTTTTACTTTATCTAGGGAGAATAATCGCATGATTTTTGTCCTTGGCTTGGTTGATATGATGTATTACATTTAATGATTTGCGTATATTGAACCATCCCTGCATCCCTGGGATGAAACCTTCCTGGTGATGGGATATAATTTGTTGCATTCTGCTTTCTAGGATCTTAATGATGGCTTTTACATCTATGCTCATGAGATTGGCTCATATTTCTGTTTTTCAGCTGGATTCTTCTCTGATTTTGGTGTCAGGGTAATACTTATGTCCACAAATAAGTGGAAAGTAAAGCTTCCCTTTCTAATTCACTGAAGTATTTGAGGTGTAATGGCATTAGGTCTTCTCTAAATTTCTTGTGTAATTCAGCAATGTATCCATCAGGACCTGGGCTTTCTTATTTTGGTAAGTTTTCAATTATATCTGCCATTTCATTGAATGATATAGGGTTACTTAGAATTTTCATATATTCTTCATTCAACTTTGGTAATGCGTTTGTCTGGGAATCTGTCCACTTCTTCTGTATTTTCCATCTTATTAGAGTAAAGGTTCTTGAAGTAGGCATCCTGAATTTCCACAGGATTCATTGTGATTTTACTCTTTTCATTCCTAGTTACATGCATTTGAGTCTTTCCTTTTACTGATAAGGTTGGCTAAGAGTTTATCAATTTTATTTAATCTTTCAATGAACTAAATCTTGAGTTCATTGATTCTCTGTATTGTTTTCTTAGTCTCAGTTGCACTAATTTCTGCTGTAATCTTATAATTTCCTCCCTTGTCTAAGCACTGACCTTGACTTATTCTTCTTTTTGTAGAAGTTTGAGATCCAACATTAGGTGTACTTGAGCTTGTTCTGTTTCCCTGATATAAGAACTCATTGCTATAAATAACCCTCTTAGGGTTGATTTCAATACATTGCATAAGTTCTAGTATGTTATCTCAATATTATCATTTAATTGTATATGCTGTTAAATTTCTTCTTTAATTTTATGTATGATCCATTGGTTGTTCAGGAGAATGTTACATAATTTTCATAGTTTATGTAGTTTTTGTAATTTTTATGTATTTTATGTAGTTTTTGTCATTTCTTTTTCCATTGATTTCCAATTTCATTGCATTATAATTGGATAAAACTCATGGTATAATTTCAATTCCTTTGAATTTACTTAAGCATGAGGGCCAATATGTGGTCTACTATGGAGAAATTCCTATGCTAAGGAAAATGGGGATTCTGATGTTAAGGAGTGGGACACTAAGTCTATTTGTTCACAGATACTAATAACATTTTAATATAAATTCCAATAGCCCTTTTTCAGTTTTCATGGCTTTCATCCTCATTTACTTATTTTATTAACCTGAGGGTTATTTCTATCTTATCATTTGTCTCCATAAACTTAATATATTGGCAGAAAGGTCTCAGGACAATAAAAATATAGTCAGCAACATTACAGAGAAAAAGTATAAATTTCTCCAAATCTCTCTGAAGGATACATCATTGTTAATGACTATATTAGACAGTATCACATCAGACTTCGACAAAGAAGCAGCAGTATCCCCTCCACGGCTACTTTTGTATACAGAAGCAACCAACCTGAAGTCTCAGGCTGATGCACTGCTTCAACATTCTAGTTGTATATTGTATACTCAATTTCAACAATAGTACACAGAATATATTCAGGAATTTTTTTAAACAATCCTTAATTGTCACTCTCAGACTCTCTAGTTTAGTAAAGCCTAGTCCTTAATAATTTGTAAGTTTAGGGAAATGGAACTGGAATAAGATATTCCAGGGAGTTGTGCTATGTATAATCTTTTGATTTGCCTCATATTCCCTATGTTTTTCATATTCCCAAAGGCCAGACCCTTAAAAGATGCAGGTCTAAATTCCTTTCTCTTACTCCTCTAGTATTTGAAATTTCTATCTTTTTATTTATGAAAAACAATCAAATATTCTGCACTAGAGGCATGCCCAAGTTTCCTTCTAAAACCTCTACCTTTTAGGTATCACTACCTCAAAAGTTTGCGGCTTATTGAAGAGTAACACATCTAAAACTGAACTTAACCTTCTTTCCAACAAAATCAGTTTCATTGCTGGCCTCCTAATTTGTACGATTTTCTGAACTGCAGAAAAGACTGATCCCAAATTCCTCTTCCCAATCTCTCTTGCATCCATAAAGCCACAAAGTCCTGTGTATTGGGTCTTCATAAAGTTTTTTCCTGACCACCTCATTCTTATTTAGGCCCTTCTTTCCAGAGAAATAAAAGTGGTACCTAATTGATTTCTATGCTTTCTGTTCTTCCTTCCTCTCTCCCTCCCTCTCCCCTTCTCCTGTTTCACATGTCAGCTGCTGTTCATAAATTTTTGATGACTTTTTTTCTATTGTCTCTTCACTTTTGTCATACATGTCAGTTATTCATTCCAGTAAAACTTCACCAAAATATACTACACAATCTCAAAAATACCCCTGCATAGAATATCCCTCCTTTCCTTCTCAGTTAACAAAACTCTACCTCTTGACATTTGATTGCTATCTCAAATCTTCCTCCTTGTATATATGTGAACAATAAACCATTTTTCTCATAATCCTTGCCAAGAAACAACATGTAAGCTAAACAATTTAAAGGAAAAATAGACATGGTTACAAAGAGTCTGAAAGTAAGGAAAAGAACTGTACGTGGATGTAGAATAAATGTCTCTGTCCTTCTGTAGTCAAAGAAATTGATCCCCATGTGTTCATTTTCTGTTTTAAAAGAGCCCTATTTCTCCCTAAGCTCTTAAAAAGTTTGATAATGATTTATTATGATTGTGGCTAACTAGATCATCTTCTTAGAGAATATCATGGTTATTGGGTAAAATGTAAATATCTACATGGGAGGGAGAGATAATTTTATTTGGGATTTGCCATCATGGTCCTTGCCAGAAATGTATTATTGTCTACCATCAATATCAAGACATGTTTGTAGCCAGATGAAAACGAAAGTGGCTTAAAATGAATGCTCCATTAATTTTATCTCCCTTAACTGGATTTCAAATAGAATATTTAAGTAATTTTAAATATTGTAGATTTTATAAAAACAGACTTTTAAAGTAAGTCTTTCTAAAAACTGGCTTGTGAATTATCTTCAGAGTTAAATTTCTTTAGATTCTGGGAAAAATATTTCTCAGGTAAATACTTTTTTCCAATTTTATACCACAAAAAAATCAGAAATTATTTCATCTTCTATCAAACTAAGACTTTAGCCTCTATTTGTCCATTTAGCAAACAATATTAAGATAAAATATATAACATATTTTCTTGATATTAGTATATACTATACAGCAATAAACTAAATAGATAAACTTGTTATTCTCGTTTATATTTTAGAGGAAAGAGAAAGAGAATAAACAAGTCAGCATATAATATGTCAAATAGTGCTTAAGTGCTATAAGGAAAGACAAAGCAGGGTACTGGAAATATAGAGCACTGGGAAGGAGAACACAGATTTTAATGACCAAGTGAAATTTGAACAGACACTTCAAGGACTATAGCTATTCATGAAATATACAATAACAACATAGTCAAAATCCAGATAAGATTGTCATACAATAACTTAATGTTTCTGAGTTATAACATAACATTTCTATCCCATTGAATTAAATAAGTCTGCACAAAAGCCTAGAAATGGGTTTCAACCATATTCAACCATTGAGTATGGACACTGCATCTTTCCAAGATTCTTCTACCATCGATAGACTGACTCCTCAAGGCTCATGTGTATTAACCAATTGGGACATAATCCTATTTTCAACGCTACTGGCTATAACTCCAAAAAGAACCATTAAGATTTAACAGAACATTTCTGCTCAGAACTGACTCACAACTCAGACTGCCACAGGCACATAACCCAGACCTGGCTAATTATTATATCCATCTCTTTGACCACTGGGATTGGCTCACAAATCAATCTGTGAGCAAAATCAGACATCTAGCTGGAATTTGGAGAAAGAAGCTTAAAAAAAAAAAAGTTTTGGCAGGGTTACTGATTTTAAAAATAAGCCTTGAGCTACTTACATTCCAGGTTACCACGTGGGGAAAGCATGTGTGAGAATGAAACCAGTATAGAACACGGAGCTTTGAGAGGGAGACAAAAAATGTCAGATTGCATTATTTGAACACTTGGGTCCATGCTAATGCATTCCATTTTTCTTTTGTTTTTCCTTAAGCCAGTTTGGGTTGTTCTTAAAAAAAAAAAAAAAATACATGGAAAATTAACAAATCAGATACTGCAACAATTTTTTTAAAATTGTCTATGTTCTTTCTTATTTATTTATTTATTTATTTTGTGGAATCGGGGATTGAACTCAGGCCCTTGCTCTTGCCAGGGAAGCGCTTTTTCTACTGAGCCATCTTCCTAGCCCCATCTTCCTATTTTCAACACTGACCTACTACATAATATATATAGGTGTGACCTCTGATGGAAATAGATAGTTTCACTATGGAATCTAAACTGTCATCAAGGGTCACTTCTTGAAAGTAATACAACTTAATTCTGCTTAAGGAAGTAAATATAAACAAAATGAGGTTCAAAATTCTCATCTCTGATGATCAGAATTTAGTACTATATAAAAAGTTTCTTAGGGCTTAAAGATACTGGCAGAAAAAAACTGCTTTGCAGGAAAAACCAATATGCAAAATAAGAGGATTTTTTTTGAACCAAATCAAATGAGAACAAATATAGCTCACTTTAAGGAAAAAAAAAAAAGATCAAAACTGGCATATCCAGTTATGCTATCACGCACACAACTGTATAATACAACTTCTTTAACTATGATTTTTAGAAGTAATTACTGACTTGTCTATCAGATAATTCATAATCATCAACATTCTATTTCAGTTCAATCTCTTAATCCCCAAATGAGGCAAATAGATGCTACCTGTTTCTTGGAAAACAATATCTCAGATTCTCACTGATTTTACTTATTTAAATATGCAAAATATTTAATTATGCAAAATAAGCACTTAATCTTATAAGTCATTATATAAGTAAATGTATTTTTAAAATGTGGATGTTCCTAATAATCATTCTAAACATAAGACCTACTGTTTACATACTAAGAAAAAGTTCTGAAGTAACTATAATATTCTTTAGAAACAGTAACATTTGAAATTGCCTTGCATAAAGGCCTAATGCTTATTATATGTAATTTTAGGTATATTCACAATTTTATGTAAGATTTTAACTAATAAATGCATGCTTAAACATGGAACTAACTATAGCTATGCAAGAAGTTTCTATTAATTGTTACTGTAAAAATTAATAATTACATACAGAAAAATTATTTAAATTGTAAAATATATTATGTGGCCAACTCTGGTATCTACTACTCTTCTCCGTGGGCACTTGACCAGATTATATTTCTTAATCCTGCATGCCTGACAGCCACATGACTATACAACTAAGTACTGCTCACTGCAACATGGGTGGCATTGTTTGCTATTTCTAGCTCATCACCTAAAACCTCCTACCTATACCTGCCATCACATTTCCCCTTTGCCACCCCTTGCCACATGAGCCAGGTGACTTCAGACATCTGTGCTCAAGATGTCTGAGCCACTAAATAATAGTCTGTGTTCTAATACAGGTGTCTGGGTTCTCATTTGGAGAAGAACCACCTGATCATATGGACACCTGTTTTGGGCTTTAATTGAGTGAGAAATAGACTCCACTACATCTTATCTAGTGTATGATTTTTGTTGGCTATTCAGGAGTTAGGGCAGTTCTGTTTTGTTTTTGAGACTGTTTCGCTAACATAGTCCGTGCTGGCCTCAAACTCATGGTGATCCTCCTGCCTCAGTATCTCGAGTACTGAGATTACAGGCATGCACCACCATACCTAGCTAGCATTACCTGAAATTATTATAGTTTCTTTTATGTCACTAACATGTGGCGCCTGGTATTTCTGATTTGTTTTATTATTCTACTAATTTTAAAACTTTATATCCTTGAAACACAAAACAAATATATCAATTTCAAATTAAAATATATTTTAATGTTTATAAGCAGTCTCTACATTCAGTAAGTCTTTCAAAGTTTATTCTTATCCTAACTCTAGCAGCTGTTAAATTTTCAATATTTTGTTAATATAATTAACCTTAGGGCTGGGGAGATGGCTCAGTGGAATAAACATTTCCCTGGCAAGTGCAAAGGCTTGAGTTCAATCCCCAGTTCTGCCAAAATAATAATAATAATAATAACAATAACAATAATATAATTAACCTTAGTAGTTCTGTTAGTGATCAATTAAGTCTTTTTTTAGCTATAACTGGTCAAAGATTCAACTGTATTTTTTAAACTCAGGACAATGTTAGCTCAATAAACTAACAAAAAGTAATAAAAAAGTAGAACATTTTATCACATTCCTCTAAAGCATTTCACAAATAAAGAAATGCTTCAGGAAAATAACATTAGAATAATATTAAGTGAGGATGAAAATAAATAAATAAATGAGGATGGTCTCACCAGCATGGTTCTCATTCATTAAGAAAGTGCTATTATTTGAAACAAGATACATGCTCTATTTGGAACAGAAGAGAACCACCCCTAAGCAAGGCTGAGGAGAAATTATCAATTTCCATTTATGCTGTGCTCACTTTTCTAGCAGCCAGCCAACCAGCCACCCAGTTACTCACTCTTCTGCTCACTGATTCACAATGTTTATACTAGTCTCTTTTCATGTTGCAGGCATTGTAGTAGAATCTGTGATTACAAAGATAAAAGACAAAACATAATGCTCTTGGGGAGCCCACAGACTAGTATATTCAATAATAAAAAACCAACAAAATTTGCAATGACAATCATAATACGGTTAAGGAGGCTGAGGATACTGTATTATAAAATGCACTGAAGGAACACCACATCCAGACTGCAAAGTGAGTTGAAGTTGGACTAGGACTATGAAGTCATATCATAGCCATGTTTTGATGGATGAAAATTAAAAGCAGTAAAACAGGTGTGGCACAAAAGACACAAAAAAATCATGTATGACTTCATGTATGGTTATATATGTTGAAAGACAGTAAAAAGAGTTCTTAGAAGTACTAAGAGGGAAAAAACAAAGGATGAAAACACAGAACTTAACAAGTGCCTGTTCATGACACACCCTGATTTTCCCTGTTCTATAATTAAATTGTGGCTGTCATCCCACTTTTTCATATCCCTCTCATACTGTATTCAAGTAAGATAGAATCATCTTTCCATTTTAACTAAAATATACTTATTGTTTTTAGAAACATACTTTTACTGAATAAGTACTATACATCAGGCAATACAGTACATCAAATGCTAAGAATATAAAAATAAACAAGTCTTTTAATATATTTTATACTGTCACTTACTAGACTGTTTGGTACTATACTTTATCACCTTGTATTCTGATTATCTGATAATCTATTTGTTTTCTCTGCCAAACTCAAAGTCCCTGAGAACAAGAAAAGTGCCTCATTTTATTGTTTTTATCTGCTTAAAATGATAGCTTTACTATATAATACAGGTACAGGGCAATAAGTGTTCAATGAGAGAATGAACTGAAGGAATAAGAAAAGTCAATCCACTTTTTTTTTAAAGGCCATCATCTTCACCTTTTAATGAATGATGAAGTGTTCCAAATAAATGAAATATAGCATATCTCATCTTTTTCAGAATATCTGCACACATCTATAGGTAAGAATATTTTCCTACAATATTAGTCTTTCCAACTATATCACTACTTATACACTTATAATGCTGATAGATGTCTGAAAACACAGTGGTGTTGGAATGTGTGCTTGTTAATTTCCAACTTGACTCCTAGAGATGTAACTGGATCATCAGGGGAGGAATTGCTGCCATCAGAGTGGGCTCTGCGGATACGACATGGGGCCCAGCCAGAAGTGGGTCATGGGGGCATGCATCAGGGGTATGAATCCCAACGGCACGCTCCCTTGGACTCTGCGCCCAAGCCACCACAAGGAGAAGAGCTTTGCCCCACTGCACTCTTCCCCCATGATACTCCTTCCTGAAGCCAGCCAATCACACACTGAAACCTCTTAAACCATGAGCCGAAGTAAATACTTCTTCCTTTAAATTGCCTATATTGGGTATTTGGTCTCGGAAATTAAAAGCAGAGTAGTACAGAATGCTACCCAGTGTTACTAAAGATCTGACTAAAATTCATTTACTTCATCTATACAAAAACATTGATTGAGTACTTACTATTTGTAAGGCACTATAGCAAATATTGTGTGAATGGCTTATCATTTACACCTCATTGCCATGAAATACAATAATTATACAGAAGTAAAATACATCATATTAACTTCTCTTTATCTTTCATTGTAAACCTTAGCAGATTCTGTGTCAAAAGAATTTAACTATCCTATTTCACAATATGATATTCTCAAGCAAAGAATGATTTGTTCTTAAATTACATGAAAGTATAGCACACAGATTATAAGTTCAACTGAAATTCAATGTTTGAGAATTTTTACATTTTTCATGTGAAGTTATATATTTTTCTGAAATTTCTACTGCATTCTCTACTAGTTCCTATTTCCCTTCTGGGATTTTCCATCTGTTCAAAGAAATAAAAATTGGTCTCAGCTAGAGTAAGGAGGCTACTATATAAAGATTTGAACTACACCTTTACAAGAATTAAATAAGAAAAGATGAGAGAATAAAACACAATGAGCAAAGATAAAGAACTGCCTGTGATATATTTTGGCAAATGATAAAAAAAGAAGCATAAGGTTGTGGAGACAGAGAACAGAAAAAATATCATTAGATAAGGAAGGGTGAACAAAGAAAGAAGAACTTGACATTCTCTAAATCTAAGAAAATAGGTGTATCCACCATAAGGTTTTCATATATTTTTTATCATAACGTCAGGGATGCAAACTCCCTTTCAAGAAGGTTTGTATATAAGTATAACAGAAGTACAAGACAGAATGAAAAATACAAGTTACCAAGAAAAGACCAACACTAGGTTAGCATCTTCCATTTCTAGACACACTGCTAAATACCTTATACATACTCCAAACACAGTCATATACTAGAGAACAACTTCTGAGAAATGCATAGTTAGATGATTTTGTTACATGAACATCATACCATGTACTTACACAAACTAAGATGTCCAAAACTAGAACATACATGTGTTCTTATAGGACCACCACTAACTATGGAGGCTGTTACTTCCTGAAACACTGTTACCTGATACATAACTAACTTGGTCTTCATGACAACTCTCTGGGGAAGATATTACTATGCTCCCTTTACAGAACACTGTATCCCAGAAAAAGTAATCAAGTAACCTGGCCATACAGCTAGTAAGGATCACTAATAAATCCTGCTTTGTATGACTCTAAAATATATGTACTTGTTTCTTTTTACTATATCAGAAAGCAAGCTCTTAAAGTATATTATCCAAATTTAAATTATCAGTGGCCTAGAATTATTTTATTCTTTTACTTTATAAATATTGACTAAGTGTCCATTCTGGGCCAGATATCATTCTAAGCATTTGGGTAACAGCAATGAACAAGAGTAACAAAAGATAATCTCAGCCCATAGTAAAATCTACATATGGAATGTCAATTGATAAAGTAAGATAATGGGGAAAAAGACAGGGGGTAAGAATATACAGTGGCATAGGATAAACATTCCTGTTTCAAAAGGGAGGACCGGGGGATAGTAACCCATGGACCAAAGCAAGGACTGAAATCCAGTAGGGTAAGCATTAAATTTTTTAGTTGTGTGTCCAGTATACAGAGCAAGCTGTGGAAAGATATGAACTCCAAGGGACTTGGGTGGCCCCACCTCTAAGGCATTGCTGGTAACTTTAGTCCTCATGACAGAAATATAGTATGCCAAATACTGCACTCTGTAATAAAGCCTCCGTAACTGTAAAAAAACAAAAACAAAACCCCACAACTTTAATCCTCGTGGCCTCTTCCTTAGGCAGGCTTTGCTCATTCTTTGTGGTTTTTCTCAGATGTTCTATGTTCCTGAGTTCTCTGAACTTCTTGGGCTCTTCACTGCACTTTCAACCCCAGTCTTATACTTCTATACACTACCCTGTTGAGAACACACTGTTTGGCCTCCAGGCCTTTTTTGGAAACCTGAGTGAAAGCTTCCAGGATCCTGTATCTCCTTCATTTTCTATATCCATAAAAACTAACACCGGGTGGATGGTGCCAAGGTCTGGTGTCAATTCAAGCAGTAGGAAGGCCCTTTTGCTTCAAGACCACAGAGGCCAACAAATGGCTGGAGGGCTAAGCATGTTGACCTGAATCCTAAGAAATCAATACCCTATACAGCATTTGTCCAGGAGAAAGCCTTGAGATTCACTTCTCAAAGCAATGTCTTTTACTTTTGCAGTTTCCCCAGATGCCCTCAGGCATCTTTCCTATTTTCCTAATGTAAAGTACTTAGCTTCTTTTTAATGGTAATCTTTCCAGCAGGCAAGCTCTCCCCTACTCCATCTCTGTGGATGCCAACTTTATAGAAGCTTCCTTCCTGTTGAAACTTAAAACTATTTTTTAAAAAAGCACTCAGCTATGCTATTCGCTTTTCATGTTCAGAATAAACCTGGTTAAAAGCAATATGCAATATTCATGATACAGACTAAACATTGGGCTGCCTTTAAATTTCCTCTACCAGATTAATTAGTCACCACCCATGATCTCAGTCTCTGGCAAAGTCTCACAACTTGAGCAAAATATAAACAAATGTTCTGTCAGAGCATAACACATATGGTCTGGTATCAAACTGCCAATAGATATTTTATTCCCTCTTAAAACCTCAGCACAGTCTTTACCATTTGCAATTTTATCAGCATTCTAGTTTTCTGTGCTTCAACAGAATCTCCCATCACGCTCTACTTACAGTATTCTAAGACTGCTTTTCCAGTTAGCATCTACACTCCTCCCAAAAGCCAGTTCCGAAGGCTTCTGAACCACATGGACAGCTGATCTTACAGCAATGGCCCCAATTCTCAGGTACCACAGTATGTTTTAGTCATTTTCCTTGTCACCTGGACAAAATACTTAACATCTGCTACTTAAAGGAAGAAGGGTTATTTTGGCTCAGTTTGTAGATTTCAATCCACAGTTAGCTGACTCCAAAGCAATGTGGCATGCAGGAGATGCACTGCAGAGGAGAGCAGCTCACAGCAGGCCAGATAGGAAACAGAAAAAAGAGTCAAGGGAAGAGCTGGGAAGGGAGACAACCCTTCCAGCTATACCTACCATGACCCACTTCGTAAAATTAGACGTTACTTTCTGATGGCACATCAGCTATAACACCCCCATAATCCAATTACCTTAAGAAACTAAGAAAATGTGTGCATAAAAGAAGACAAATGATCAACATTGTCAAACTGTCCCCAAAATCAAGTTAAGAGAAAGATTAAGATATAACTATTGCAATTAGCAATGTAGAAGTCACAAGAGATCATGGCAAAGGAAGTTCTGGAGTGTAGTGAAAAGCACTGTCTAAATAAACTGGAAAATGGAGGAGAAACTTTGGAAACAGCAGGCAGAGAAATTTCTAGAGTTTTATTGTATATGTGAACAAGAAATAAATCAATTTTTAGAAGGTAAAGTATAGTTAAGCAGGCACAGTGAAGCCACATGAAGGAAAACTCTCAGACCAAGAAAATTAAAAGAAAATGACCCTGACATAATATAAAAATTTTGTCTAGGAAGAATAAAATAACTTCTACCACTGAAAGGACAATAAAAGATGGGAACAGACACAGAAAGAGACTGCCTGAGGAGGCTCAAAAAAAACTTAGAAAAGTTTCCCCTGATCACCTACATATAAGTGTAGTACTTTCAAGTATTTAATGATACTATGCATATTCCTGCCACATTTCTTTTTTTTTAATTTTTCAATTGTTTAAAACTTTTAATCAACTGATGACTAAGATTTTTGTTAACTACAATAAATATGTTTGGATGTCACAGTAATCATAATAAAGTCAAATTACTACAAATGTTTTTTAAGGACTTATTCCCATTATCTGACTTATCACAGATTGGTAGCAAACAATTAGAACTGGCATGGTTCTATGGAACTTACAAAAGAGCAGTTCTCTCTCCTATTTAGGTACTCTCTTTAACCACAATGGAATCCATACCACCAGAAAAAGGATAATGTAGAACATAAAGAAGACTTTTTCCTTTCCTTGAAAAGCAGAAATTAGGTACAAGTCACGCTTAAAAAGCAGCATTCCTTTTTCCTGATGTTTTCTTAATGTCTCTCAAAGTCATTTTCTAAATAAACAATCTTGTGATATAGCAAAGTAAAAATCAGGTTAAAATATAAACCATCTCTGGAGTAACCACAAAGACACCCAGCTGAGAGGGCCCTGGGCATACAGGCGCATGCGCATCTTCCCTGCCACATTTCTTATTACACCTTTTTATGACTCCCTGTGTCCTTGTTTGTATTCACTGGCAATCTAGAAATTCAATGATAGTGGAAGCCATATCAGTCTTGTCAATTGTCACATATTTCTGAGGGCCTACCAAATAAGAGACACAATAACTGTAGATCACATAACTAAAGGAGTATCATATAGACAGCTGATATTACAATTATATTAGCAGTAGAGTTAGAGGAGGTATAAACATTCTAATGTGGTCCCCATAAATCCTGTTACTTCCTTACTTCAAAATCTTTGGTTAAAAAAGAAAAATATACCAATTTCCATGACCTATAAAACACTGTACTGAAAAATGTCTTTTCCTGACTCATTCCTTTGGGATGTCCCACAAAGGCCTACTTCTCCAGCTTGTGGTTTCGGAGGTGGTACAAGCTTTAGGAGGTGAGACCTACTGGGAAGACCTTAGGTCACTGGCCATGTCTTTGAAGGGAACAGTGAGGCCCTGGACTTTCCTGTCTCTCTCATTCCTTCCCAGCCACCACGCTTCTCTGCCACATGTTCCTCCATGATCTACATGCCCAAAGGCAATGGGGGTTGGCTGATTGATATACTGCATGCTCCAAAACTAATCACAAAAGCCCTTCTTCCTTAAACACTTATTTTCTGAGATAATTTGTCAGTGATAGATAGAATATATATATATGAATATATATATATATATATATATATATATATATATATATATTCAAATTGGCCTTGGAGATAATCAATCATACCCCATTTCCCAGTTACTCTACTTCATTGCCACATATGAATCAGAATATCTCCATTAAATAACTAGGTTGCCAGAACTCCTTAAAATTAGGCTATAGGTCAGAAAAATTTTGAATTATGCCTTCTCATATCAATCTATGAATACAGAATTTTTATTAAGTTTGCATTGTAACACTGCTATATCTAAAGAAAGTCATATTCTTTAGTGTTCATGGTTGGATTCTCAAAACCAGAAAATGTCAAACACGCTTTGCATATGCTATTTGTGAGATATCCCACTGGGGTGGGGGTGGGAGTGAGGCCAATAGAAAAACACATAAAATAAATTACTGTAACTCCAAAACACATCTGTTCTTGGTGAAATCACTTTTCCCAGGATGTGATCTAGGACTTTTCTTTTAACTCCCATGAAAGATGCTAAAGAGGCAATACAGTCTTTTAATATTATACTGGTGCTGGGAATGTGGCTCAATAGCAAAGAATGTATGTAACAATGTGTAAGGCTCTGGGTTCAATCACACACACACACACACACACACACACACACACAGAGTATAACTTTCAAATAATCTTCATATATGTTTCCCAAGACCTTGAGGGTCATAGCTATGAAAGAAGAGAATCAATTCTTATTAAATAATAATAGAATGAGAAGAAATATAGCAATTTGAAATTTTAAGTGTAGCTGAATGAAACATTAATTTGAAATGTACTTATTATGAACTTACCCTATCTAGAGCTAATAGACGTGAAGAGACAGTAAAAATTAAAGTATCACCCCTGGACCCACAATTTTATTCCTATGCAATTTATTTTAAGTGAGGAAAAAGTAGGAGAAAACAAGTAAGGGGAGGAGGCAGAGGGTCATTATAAGGAAGAAGCCAGAACTTTAAGGAATAAGTGAATAGCCCATAGTGGTAAATGTAATCTGTATGTTTAAACAGCTGCCAATGAAAGCATAATAATAGTGATAACACGTTCTTTGAATACTTCTTTATACTCCTTTGGTACTTTAACACCATTTGTTGTTTAATTTCAGGTACAAATGAAATATTAAAAAGTAAGCTATTCTGACTGGTGATCAATCAAACTCATGTCCATAGAAGCAGAAAAATAAGACAAAGGCAGCGGGTTCCAGTATTTCACAATTTAAGACATCTGTATTTTAAATCTGTCCTAGAGCAGTATTTGTGAAACCACTTGTGGCATAGAATTACCTAATGAGTTAGTTAAAAATAAATAATTCTCTTCCAGTTACTCTAATTTATTAGGCTGAGATTTTAAAAAAAAGATTTTTTTAAATGTATTTAGTACAGAGCCTACAGGGTCTCACTACACAGAGTGGACTCCTAGTGATTCTGCTGCTTTCAGCCTCACAAGTGCTGGAATTACAGGGGTGCACCACCATGCCCAGTCTCAATTGCCATCTTAGCACACCCAAGGAGTGGGGCCAGCACGGCATGCCGGGGATTGAATTCCCGCCACTGCGCTCTGCCTAAGCAAGCACTTTAGTCCACTGAACTATATCTGGCAGGCCCAATAATTAAAAAAAAAAAAAAAAAAAACACTTCCAGAAGGGCATATTGGACAGGTAGTAAAGTATACTTTAATAGGAATCAATGAGAAATTAAGACAAAATGTAAAATAATTATGAAGTAAACTTTTTGTAATACCCAGAAATATATATTTATGACTGAACCAAAGAAAATATAAATAATAAGCCACCAATAGTTTAATGTTTACTCTGTGGTAGATACCATATTAGGTAATCTTGGCCGCAGAGATAGCTCAGTGGACTAAGTGCCTGCCTAGGCAAGTGCAAGGACCTGAGTTGGATCCACAGTACTACATGCTGTGCTGGACCTGCCTGGGGCGTGCTGAGCGGACCACCAAGACTGGATGTGGTGACGCACTCCTGTAATCCCACTCCTATAATCCCAAATTACAAATATGTTGTTATTAAGGAGGAAGCTGAGACAGGAGGATCACTATGACTAAAACCTATGTAGTGAGACCCTGTACCAAATGCATAAAATTAAAAAAAAAAAAAAACTGCCACCATGTTAGGTAACCTTAAGTTTTTACATTTATCTTTCCCATAACCCTGGATGGGTAGTACTAGTATTACTACTAAAATGGTAGTACCACTATACTACTATTATTAGTATTACTGCCATTTTACAGATAAGAAATCTAAAGATCATGGAAGATTTACTTAAAGGAGACAGAAATTCAAAAACGAGTCTGCTTAAAAAAATTTTTTAATGTATTTGGTACAGGGTCTGCAGGCTCTACAGGGTCTCACTATGTAGATCAGATTCATAGTAATTCTCCTGTTTTCAGCCTCCCAAGCGCTGAGATTACAGGTATGTGCCACCAAGCCCACTCTCAATCACCATCTCAGCACACCCTGGGGGCGGGGCTACCACTGCAAGCCCAGAATTGAACCGCGGCCAGCCACTGTGCTCTGCCAAGACTGCTTAAATTTAAATTTAAATTCCTATTCTCAATATAATAATGGAAGGCCGGGTTACAGATATGTTGTTATTAAGGAAATTAGAATAATTATTTAATGTAAGTACTCAGTGGCTTAGTGAAGTTATCAGTTACTATAACAATAAAGAGAATTTATCTTTAGAAACGTGGCACCAGCCTAAGTAAAAGTGGACTGATAGAACCAAAGCCAAAAAGGAATCTTTTTGCATGTTTGAATATTCCTATTTCACCAAGAAGGAATAGATTACTAGAAAAGATAAAACATCAGTGTTTATGCATTTATTCTAAGAACAGGAAGGATATCTCCATTTTATTGATATCTACTTCTCAAAGGTTCATTTTCTTTTTCATTTTATACACTTTCACTTCTTGTCAAATTCATTTTTAAAAAATTCATCTTTTATTTATTTATTTGGCACATGGTCTCGCTTCACAGCTCAGACTCATACTGATCCTCACATCTCAGCCTCCCCAGCACCAGAGTTACAGGTGTGCACCACCATGCCTGGTTTTGGTAGCCAGCACAGTGCACCCTGGGCTCGGAGCTGGCATGGCATGTGGTACCAAGATGGAATCCGGGTCCTTCCACTTAGAACGCTGAGCTATCCCACCAGCCATCAAATTCATTGTTTAACAATTCCTTCTTTCTCTAAATGAAGACTTTGCTTCTCTCTACTAATTACTTGATAGCACTGACTAACTGGCAACTTTCAACTAAGCAGAACTGCTGTGAAAATGTAAGCAGTCAAAACTGGTATGCCTTTAAAAGAATAGATGGTAGTAGAGGTAATTCTGGCAAAGCAAAGTGAAAACAACAGTAATTTTAAAACATCTAATAAGCCTGAGATTGAAACAGACTACACAGTGTCTTTTCCATTTACTGTTTTTGACTTTGACTCTGTCATAAAGAATCCCAATTCTTCAGCTGTTAGAGGATGAATGAATTCCATTATTTTTTAGGCATGAACCAAATTGCCTCATGATAAAATACATTAGAAGGTTGAACAATCTCAGGAGGTTTTTTGGGGGGGTTGCAAGTTCACTACTCTGTTAGAATTAATTTCTCTTCAACATGAAGAACATTTCCCAGGACATAGACATAAGTGATTATCACCACTGATGTGTGTCACTAAGCTGAGGCTATGACCTAATTGTATTTGCCATTAGGCATAAAAATGGGATCTTTTTATAATGATAAACTGTCCAAGACCTTCACTCCAAAACAGAATCAAACTATCCAAAAGTGCATTTTGAAATGGAATTATAAGTTACATGCACTATAGCCTATGAACAAGGTAAATGTGAAATGCATCAAAAAAAAAAAAGGTAAAAACTTCATCAGAGATTAGACAAAAAGTTGAACTATCACTAAACTTTCAAAAAATACCAAAGGGAGCTATTGAAGAGAAAATATTGATCATCAAGGAAATCATAATAACTGAATTGTTCTACTTGGAAGCTTAAGTGCAAGTTAAAGATTATAAAGAGATTGAGGGGAAAAGGCAGTGTAAAAACTAAAATGTGTTAACATTATATTTGTAGATTATACAAAAAGGAAACTCCGCTGTGCCGGTGAGACCTGCCAGTCCAAGACCAGGCACAGCGTGGGTGAGACCCTCTTCTACGCCCTTGGGGAACCCCCCAACACTCCGCAGCACCCCCACCCCAACCCACCCTGCTCACCACGAGAGAATTTCTGCCGCATTCTAGGGACCCCCAGATCCAGTCCTAGTCCAGGCCAGGTGAGTGTGTGGATAGCTTCTGGCTACCCTGTGCCAGGGGGACCTGCAGGTCCAACCCAGGCGAACCATGGGTGAGACCCTCTTCCACACCCTTCGGACACCCCCACAAAGCTCCAAAGCACCCCCTCCCCACCCCACCTGCCCAGTTAGAATTTCTGCTGCATTCTAGGGAACTCCAGATCCAGTCCTAGCCCAGGCCTGGTGAGTGTGTGGGAGAGCTTACGGCTACCCTGCGCCGGCAAGCCCAGGTACAGTGTAGATGAGACCCTCTTCAACCCCTTTGGGAACCCGACCACCACTTCACAGCACCCCACTCCACTGTGCAAGTCCTGTGAGAATCTCTGCCAGTTTCTGGGGACCCCCAGATCCAGTCCTAGCCCAGGCCGAGTGAGTGTGTGGGAGAGCTACCTCTTTCCCCTACTCCACCTTGTCCCCGCCAGACTCATCTCAGGCCTGACATACAGGTCTGGGGTAAAACCCTGCAACTGCAATCCCTGCAGAGAGTGTAGGGGACAGAACCACCCAGCTATTACAGGAGCAGATCTTGCCAGAGGGGCACAAAAGGTTCACTCCCAAGGGCAACAGCAGGAAGGAGCTGATCACAGCAGCCAGAACTAAGCCAGGCACACATGGATAAATCCAAACTTTGTAGCTCTCCACTGAACTTCAGTAGGTGCTAAGGTTATAACTGCACAAAAACTCTACAAAAAAGGTCAGAAGACCATGCTATACAAAATGAAAACGAGAAGGAGCAAAATGCAATATCAGACCCCAAGCCCACCCATTACAAGGGTAAAGGACACTAAGACAGAACAAATTGGGAATCACACAGCTGAAATCAATGAATCAATAGCTTCTGAAATGAACAACTGCAGAAAAGTATAGAGAAACTCAGATTGGAAATGAAAAAAGAAATCCCTGAATTAA
>NDGN011444038.1:0-14659 GCA_002564285.1 Tympanoctomys barrerae
TCTGTCTGTCTCTCTCTATCTCTGTCTCTCTGTCTCTCTCTCTGTCTCTGTTTCTCCCCCCCTTCCCTCCCTCTCTCTGCAATGCTGCAGGTGTGGGTCTCATTATAAGACTATGGAGTCTTACTCTTCTTGTTTGCCTACCATGACTAATCTTCATCCAATACATCGTTGCTTGCGGGGCATTGCATTAAGCCCTCTATGGCTCCTTCCAGTGCTACTTTTGGAATAAGGCTCACCACCACCAGGCATGGAGGACCAAGGAGGCACTAACCACCATCCCTGGGTCTGAGGTCTCACAAGAGGTGTCCTCCTCACTGTCCTCCTGTGCCTGCTGCAGGGGACCTTCAGAGATTCCAGCTCTGGGTGATGTTCAAGCCAGCCTGCTGGGCTCCTCAGCGATGGCCAGTGACTCTTCACTACCATTTCATGCATGCAAAATCAGATTTTGCTGTGGGATATTACAAGTAGCCTTTTCTTCTGATTTCCAAATTAACCCCACCATTGTGGAAGGTACATGAAACCAGGGGGTTGTCAGCATGAGCATAGATCTTCTCACATCCAAATACTGCCATTGGTAGCTTGTATGTTTTCTCTCTTGCCTCAAATACTGCTTCAGACAATTGCAGGTCCTCTTTTTTTTAGAACAGGGTGCTGAGAAATACCCAGTATTTTAAGAAATGTTCTCTATATTTCACTTTTATTCATCAATATTTATTGCATAACCCAAAATGTGAATGAATATTTAAATTGTTTTAAAAGTGAAATTTTTTCTTAATTTTGTATAATATTCAGTCTCATATGTGCCGGGGGCAAAAAAAAAAGGCAATAATTTTTCATTCTTTAAAGCTGTGCAGGGCCAAGGATGTAGCTCAGTGGCTTAAGTGCCAGCCTGACAAGGGCATGGTCCCCAGCTCGGTCCCTGGCACCACAGAAAGAAGCTACATATTAAAACCTCACCATCACTCTGAGGGCTTATGCATCATCTATTTAATCAGCCCTGTGGGAAGGCAGCCTAGTGTCACACCCTGTTGTGCCTACAGACTGTGAAGCTCAGAGAGCCCAGTCCTGGACCCACGCCACACGACTTCAGCTGATCGGACTCTCTAGAGCCGGCCTGCTCTGCCCCTGCACTACTTTGCCAAAGCAGTTAGCTCTGTGTGTACTCACCTACCACAGGTGGAAATGCCTGAGCTTACAATTTTCAGTTGCTTCCCATAGACGTATTTGCAGGGAGAGGGGTAGTGTTCTTACGTTAGTATGCATTATTGGCACTCACTTCTCGCTGGCCAAAAGAAAATTATACAGGACGTATGTAGAGAAACAGCGGTGGCGTTCCTGTATTTTCTACAGACCTCTACCTTAGGGTATGTCTGCCCACCCTCTGCAATTCCAACAGCCAATAGACAGTTCTGAAAGGAGGATGCTTAGCCTTAGTTTTCAAACTTTCTGGTCAGTAGCAGAGTTTGACCCTCAGCCTCAATTACAGTTCCTTCCCACTGGGCACAGCTGAACCTTGATGCAAAAATAATTAGGGATAAGAACGTATGTTCACACACAAACCTGGACATGCATATTCATACAGCTTTATTCATAATAGCCCCAAAGGCAGAAGCATCCAGATGTCACCTGTCCTTTGACAGGTGAATGGTTAAACAAACTCTAAGGCATTCAGACCATGAAATGCTACTTAGCAATGAAGAGAAATCAACTACTGATACACCCAAGGACTGTGATGAATCTTGAGGGACTTATGATGAAAGAAATAAGCCCAGTGTCCCAAAGGCTACAGATGATATGATCATATGTATACAAAATTCTTTAAACAACAAAATGGTAGAGATGATAAACTACCCAGTGAGTCCCAAGGCTGAGGAGCAGGACGATGGGGCGGGAGGACCGACTCGGGAACCCCGGGTCGAAGGGAGTCTCGAGCATCCTGGGTACACCAGTTTGTACATGTGATAGAGCTGTCTAGAGCAAAATTCCTACAGAAGGATGTGGACAAGTCAAACTGGGAACCTTTGATTGTAAAACTGTTGTAAAACTACACGGTTTTCCGAAATGTCATAGAGGAAAACTAAATAAGTTTGTATTGATCCCAGTGTATTATTCCCTGTTAATTCTCACAACTTAGCAAATCCCAAATTTTTTTCCACAAAAAATTAATTAAATATGTCTTCATCAGAAGAATGAAGGGACATCTACCCCTTCGTTATGAGCCTGTGATTTTGAATGATGTTGGCCATTTTCTCTGGTGTCTCCCCCAGGGGACAAGGGTGAGCTGGGCCAGGGTTCTAGGCTGTGCCTGTCCGTGAGTGGGGACAACCGCGTGCCTGGAAGGTCAACCCCAAGGCCACAGTCTCCCCTTCTTTCCAACCCAAATGTTCACAAGCTGGAGTTGGTTTAGCTGTAGAAAAAATGGGAGCCTGGCTGCAGTGCTTTCTAGTTTTGCCGTAACTACTGCTGGCTGCAGGTTAATGTGGAACACACGCCAGGCACACCCCAGGGCCTGTTCATGTTTAGGAGCTGCCCGGAGCCTACACACCAAGCAAGTGGGAGCGCCTGGAGCTCAGCCTGAGCCCCTTGCCCTTATTTCTGCACCCTAAGGTGCTGGTGGGTGCAGCTTTCTGGCCCTGCATGCTGAGTGCCACCAGGCTTAGCAGAACCCTGGCAGCGGCCTCGCATTCCGCTGCATGCCACACCCGGGTGTGAGTGGCAGTGACTCCGTCAGTCATTCTCAGTAGCCTGGGTTAGTCCCTAGGCTGTGTTGGAAGTATCGTCAACAGCAGGTCCAGCGAGAGACAACAGAGACACTGTCCCGCTTGAGAAAGTCCCTCTGAGCACAGCTCCTCTTGCTGGGGCAGTCACGGTGCAGCCCCTTCAGGGAAGACTCCCCAGGACAGGATGTCCTTCCCAATAGCCCACCCACCTCCAGGGGTCGAAGTACATTCACGTTTGCATCCACAGCCATCTCTCAAAATAGCCCTTTCGGAAGGCAGCGTGGCCTCCCTCTGGAAGACGCCAGAAAGTCATCCAGAGAGGTGCGAGACCTTGGCCAGGGCATGTGATACCAAAGGATGGAGCTGGAGCTGGAGCCCCAAGCGCTTCCTGCGCACGAGCCCTGAAATGCACCTTTAGAAGCTTGAGCCAGTAGCTTGTAAACTAAGTCTGTATAGGAAACTCCAGTCCACAGAATGGTCAGGGCAGAGAGGCTGGGAGCAGCGGCCCGTGGAGGCAGGGCCACCCCACAGGGCGACACTGCTTCTGCACTCGGCTGGGCTCTCCAAGGAATCCATGGAAAAGCAGCCACCTGCAGGACAGTGCAGGAACCTGGCTGGGGGAGAGTACAGTGAGTACTTGGTCTGTTCAGCCCACTCTTGGCTTCATTTTTTTTTTAACCAAGAGGCTAATTCTCGTGAAGGGGCATTCCAGATGCGTGTGGTAAACACCAAGTGCGGCACTGCCCAGGCACACGAGACCAGGACTCCACACTCCACGCTCTGTGGCCGAGTGTGGGGTGCTAGCCACGGGTGCAGTGGCCTTGCTGTCGGGGCTGTAGCTGCTGTCTGCTCCTGTCTTTGCAGTCAGTGTCTCTTGACAATGCTGACCAGGCAGCCCTCCAGGCTCCCAGCCGCGCTGGCTTCCACGGGACCCAGGCCTCTGCAGCCGGCTGCCCCACCACCCGAGGGCCAGGAGCCAGTCCTCCCCGCCTGCCTGTGTGCCCCAGGCTGCAGTTCACACACTGCTGGCCTGGCCCACAGACCAGCACCCAGTGTGGGAACCTGAGGCTAGAAACGGAGCCCAGACCCAGGTGCTGCCACGGCCATGGGGGAGCAGGTCCAGCAGCACCCCACCCATTCTGTCTGCATCCCTTCTGTCAGAGTCGCGTGGGCTCTTTCCTCTCCGTGTGTGTGTGGCACCTCTGTCCAAGCTTGAGGCCTCTCTGCTCGCCATCCTGCACTCCTCGGGCCCTCCTTGGGCCTGTCTACTTGGGCTGTGTTCTCACTGTGCCCTTGTCCCTGGGCCCCGCTTCCCCACACTGTCAGTCCCACTGCTCAGGTTTTACATGCCCTGCACACACACACACACACACACAAGCACACACACACACATACTCACACATGCGTGTGCACACGCTCAGTGCACACACATACACACATGCACAGACATGCACATGCACATGCATGCAATACACAGGCACACACACACACACACAGTCCCACCCTGCGGCTCCTTCCCACTAGTCAAGGCAGAGTCTCTCATTCATACGCCTGTTCTCTCTGCACAATGTTTGCTTTGTCCTGGGGTTCTGAGCCAAACAGACACAGGGGCACAAGTGTTCCTCTAGGCGCTGGCTCGGCCTCTGCTAAGTGCCACATTGTTCTCTTGTGTCTGTGAGTGCGGCCCCTCCTCAGCAGCCAGCAGCCAGCCCCTCGCTGTCCTTGTTTCCCAGGACACAGGGATCCAGTACCAGGAGACAGCATGGTCCTGGCTCTCCCAGTCGCAGGGATGCCTTGGTGGATGCAGTGTGTCCAGGCAGAGGGACGGCCAGACAACTCCACTGAGGACTATGTCCAACTGTAAAGCAGCCCATTGGGTGCTGTGTTGTCTACACACCTCCTGTGCACCAGACTCTGAGCGGGAGAGGCCCCAGGCCGGGCCCAGTGGGGTGTGATTCGCGGTGCTTGTAGCATTCTCGGAATGGTGCAGGATCTTACTACTCGGTGCCAGGGGCTATGGATGCAGACTCCGGTAAGCAGCAGACTGCCGGGGAAGCACAGGCTAGCATGTGCCCAGGTGTAAGACCATGCTGTCCTAGGTCTCCTCAGACAACAACGGGGGCGATGGAGCAACCCAGGGTGCCATGCTCAAATAGGGCCACGGGAAAACCGAGCCCCAAACAGAAAGGCCTTGGCAGAGAAGGGTATTTTTCTGCCTGCACTGGAAGGGAATTATGGGTTGAGCTGGGGCTCATCAGCCGGTTCAGAGCAGCCTGGTAACAAATCGCCTTCAGGACAGAGGAAGTGCCACATGGAGGTGGGACCGGCTTGCTCAGGAAAGCCGGCGATGCAGCTCGCTCAGCAAATGTTCTCTGAGAATTTTCTCCAAAGCTCGTGCTGGGATGCAGGTGCAGATGGAGCACAGGCATTGTCCTTGGGCAGCTCGGTCTCCAGAGAAAGTTTCCATTGAGCAAATGCCAGCTTTGAGGAGTATATTCAAGGAGCCATGGCTTCCGGAAGTAAACCAGGTTTCTCTCAGCACAAAGAAGAATGTTCTGACAGGAGGGGGTGCCAGAACCTTCAGGGGGCCACGGGGGCTGATGAACACCCTTGGAGGAAGCGTGTGGGGGCAGCCACACCCCCAGCAGGGGCACTGCTACCCGGGTAAGAGCCCACACAGTGAAGGGGGATCTTGTGAACACCCTTATCCCACCACTCTGAAAACTGGGAGCAGCACTATGGGCGCTGATTGTGCACGTTCTACCTATACACCTGCTCCCCCGTGCATCGCCTTGGACAGCACAGGTGGTGACACTGGCTGTGTCCATTGTCACGTGGACTCCAGGCTGCACACCAGGCACTGCCAGTCCTTGAGCCTGGTTGAATGGTGCGGTTTCCTTTGGCATGGTTGTATCAACTTGGAGCTCTTTGTGATGATTACGTATGATGTGAATGTATGAAAATGTCTCTACCATGGCTCCTGACGCAGAACACATTTGCCAGTGGGTGGCTGTGGCATCCCTAAAAGTATAGGGTTAAAAGTTAAAGTTGATGTTACTGTAGACTGGAAAATACTGCAGTGGAAAAAAATTCCCATTCACTCCAAGAAAAACTATGCTAAAAAATTTAGCATAAAACAATATGGAAGGTCTAAGACATGTATGTGGAAAACTAGAAAGCCTGGATAGTAGGTGTGACCAACACTAGGTAAATGTTTATTTTTTTTAAAGATTCACAGTAAAAGACCCGTTGGCATTAACTGCCCTCGATGTGAACACTTGCCCCATCATCTTGTCACGTTCTGTGAGTTCTCTTTCACGAGCGTCTTTAGACGCACCGTCCAGCTGCCTCTGCTCCCTGAACTGGTGCACAGCATTTTCTTTTTGTGGTCACTTTGACTTTGTGAAAAGCCGGGAGTCACGGGGCTTCAAGGCCAGCGAATAGGGAGCTGAGGACACGCAGCAAGATCTTTATGAGGCTGCCTTTCCACTGGGTGATTCTGAACAGTGACTTTCACCTTGTTTCTCACCACACCTCCTGAAGACACTCAGAAAAGAGGACTTCCAGAGCTGCTTCCGAGACCAGCAAAAACAATGGGATAAACGTGATTGCAACAAGCTGAAGTAATTTGAAGAGAATTTGTGGCAATGTGTCTTACTGTAATAAGTATTTTCAACATTAAATACTCACCCAATATTTTGATCACCCTTTGCAGAATTTTTATAAAAATGAGACATGAGATAGTGGAAACATACACAGTGCTCTGGAGGACAAGCCTGGATAGTGTCCAGATATTGTCTCCCCCCATTTAATCTACAAAAGTAGTCCATTCACCATCCACATATTGCATAGAAACTAACAAGGTAACATGAAAATCCACCAGAAAAGATAATGTGCATGAATGGACATAAAGATTCAGAATAAGAGAGGGGCAACTTGCCCTTCAGGTGCATTGAAGATGTTTACCCAGTACTATCCTTAAAACAGGGCTCTGATTAGTCCAGGAAGAGGCGAGTGGAGAATTACAAGCAAAAGAGAGTATAGAATTGGTATTCATTTACCAGGACATCAAATACTTAGCAAAGAGGGCATTTCAAATTAATAAACATAAGATGCTGAAATGAATGTAGTGGTACTTGAGTATGTGTTTAAGGAAAAATAATCAAATGCCAATCTTCAAGTAAATTGTAGGTGGAATGGTTCACTCATTTCTGAAGATTTATTGTACATCCATGTACCAATATCTTTGTAGGTATTTGTCCAAATCATAGGGAGTGAGAAATATTCATAGGCCCTGAATTACTGGTTCTTACCCCTGGAGCTGGGCAGGAGGGGAAGTAGTAAACCTGTTGCTCCCTTGTGAACGTCACTAGGGAAGAACCTGTTTCTGTGACAGAGAAGCATGTTGGATCGAGGTGGAGTGCAGGGTGGAGCTGGGGTACAAGGAAAGGCATGTGAGATGCCAAAGGCCAAAGAAAGCGTGAAGAGTTCTAGAACCTCAACAGAGCTCTGGGGCTGCACACGGTGCCTGAGGTAGGGACACTGAGGCTTGATATAGGTGGGTGGTGCTGGAACCTAATTTAAAAAGAGGAACAAGGAAAACGACACAGGAATCCTGCTGACTCTGAGCCATGGAGTCTCCTCCTAAGACCAGCCCTAACCCCGCTAACCGTGAGACAGATGCTGCCGTGCTTAGCGTCCCTCCTCCAAGCGCACGTGTTAAAACCTAATGGCCAGTTTGGCAGTGGTGTGAGGCTGCTCCGCAGTGCGTGGGGCTGCGATCTTGGTGCCAAAGGCTCCGCGCAGCACTGGGCGCTCTTGCTTTCCGGCCTTCCTCCACCCGGGACACAAGGCCCTTCCCTCTGGAGCACCGCCCACTCTAGGAGCACCGTGGGAGCCGAGACAGACCCCTTGCAGGGCGAGGGGGCCGCTGGCACCTCGATTTGATGTTTCTCACTGTCTAGAGAGCAAGAAATACGCTTCTGGTCTTTATAAACTACCAGTCTTGGTACTTTAATAAAGGAATATGAATTCTCCAGTAAAGCAACAATAACTATCATTCTTATTCTACTCTGAGATGGCAGAGTTCTCTATAAGAACGTATCGCAGCCGGTCTTTGTGGTGACACCAGGATTCATGACAAATACCCCATGGGCTTCACTGAAGCCAGACACCACCGACCCATTGCACAAATGAGAAAGCAGGAGGCAGAGGAGGGACACAACTTGCCTTAGATCCCACAAGCAGGGAGGAGAATGGAAGCCCAGCCCAGCTGTAAGGTTCCAAGGTCCACTGTCACCTCCACCCTACGCAGTCGTCTCTCCATTGTCCCAGTTTGCATGTTCAACCCCAAACCAGGAGACCAAAGGACTCGCTGCCTGGAGTTGCTCATCACCGTCACCTCTCCTCCCGTCACGGGCACACCCACGAGCCTGTCGCAGGGAGCGAGATCCCAGTGAGTCTCCATCCACCGCAGAGGCTGCAGCCCAACCCCCGGCGAGGCCTGGGTGGTCCAGCCCGAAGACAAGTGACTCTGGCCACGCCCCTCCTGCTGAGCCAGGGCCATCACTGGGCTCCGCTCTGAGCACCAAGGACTCTGGGCGCTGACATGGCCGAGGTCCCCACCCGAGAGGGGTTTCTCACTAGCGCAGCTTCCTGCCACAGAGGGGCCTGTAACTCCTGTCCTGGGGGAATTTTACTTCCCCTTCTCAAGTTGAGCTTTTCTCCTCTTCAGTTATCAAAACATCAAACCTTTGATCGCCCGCCCCATCAGACAAATCCAGCTTAATTGCCTCAGTGGGCCCAGGCGTGAAAATCAAAGACCCGTTTAGGGAGGGCGCCCGCCACCTGGCAGGTCCTCCTCCCCGGCCCACAACAGGCAAACCCTTCCAGCTATAGGATTAGCAGAGCCGGGCTGGGAGCAAAGCCTGGCCCGTCTGGTGTGGGCAGGGCGGGCGGGCGCCCCTCGGGGAGATGCGGCCCTTTCCTTAAGCAGCGCCTGCATTCTTTTCTAAAGGGATCATTTTACGACAACAGTACATTACAGAAACTCTTGCTACACACTGAATTGAGAAAGAGATAAAAAAAAGTTCAAAAGTATTCAAATTTTCAGCCAATGAAACACAAATAGCCGATGGATCTGTGCAGGCCTGCTTGTTGCCTGGCATCCTCTCTTCGGTTTACTCTTCAGTTTGTTTGTATTTTGGGCTTCTCATATAAGCGAAACTATGCTACCCACTTTTTGGTCTGGCTTACTTCGCTTCGGGTTATGGATTGACATTACACCCTCTCTCCTGCAAGTTCTATGATTTTATTCTTCTAAATGAAAAACAAAAGTATGTAGGACGCAAAAGGGTAGAATTTATACAAATGAGGTGGGGGACCCAGAAGGAGAGAGGGGAGCTGTGAGATCAGAAACATTCAAGACACGCGCACACACACGGACTCTGCACAACAGGTGTGACTGCTACACAGAGCGGGCACACGCGCAGAAGAAACACTGAAGGAACTGAGTCAAATCAGGCTGGTTACTTACCAACATCTAAAAGCTAAGGTATATTTTCCCTCCTTTTCAGGCAGCAAGCTACTTTTCACACATGACTGGCAAAAGTGTTAGGAAGCAGGAATTTTCAAATCAATTTTGGTAAGATGGAAACTGATATTTTAGAATGGTCATTGGCTTTTTGATTAAATATATGCAGATTTTGACCATGAAATTGTATTTTTATATTTTAAAAATATATATTAATTAAACTACAGTCTTTCATATGATGATAAAATGTAAAATGTGTTTTTGGAGAGTTTAAGCAATGCTTATAAAACCGCAGAAAGTAGAAATGGCAATGGTTAACTAAATTTAGACCATAGAATCTTTTCCTGTCATAAACTATCTGTAGTGGTCACTGGCATAGAAAAACATCCATTTTATTTTATTAAGTGAAAAAGCAATGCACATTAAAGTGCATATGACACACATATAAGACAAGCAAGTTAGAACAAAATATAAAGTAGACACAGTACTCTATAAATACATTTATATACATGGACACATATCCATCTATATAGAGAGTTGACGGAACAACCCTGGAATGTGTCAATTCAGAAAAACTTATTATAGTAAAAGACACATTGCCAAGAGTGATGGAATAAATATGTTCGAAGCAAGGGTGAGAATTTTGTGGCTGATTAAGGGCAATATGTCTTTTACTGCAACAAAACCTTCTGATTTAATATTCATCATATTGTGTGACCACCCTCTCAGATCAGCCATTTGAGGTACCTTCTAGCAAATAAAGACTCGATGGTGAATCTTTCTCATCACCCCCTTCCTTGTCCTCCTCCTCCTCCTCGTTCTCCTCATCATCATCCTCATCCTCATCTTCCTCCTTGTCCTCCTCCTCCATGTCTTCCTCCTCCTGGTCCTCCTCCTCCTCCTTGTCCTTCTCCTCCTCCATGTCCTCCTCCTCCTCCTCCTTGTCCCCTCCTCCTTGTCCTCCTCCTCCTTCATGTCCTCCTTCTCCTCCATGTCCTCCTCCTCCTCCATGTCCTCCTCCTCCTCCTCCTTATGCACCGGATCTGGCACCGTGCAACTTCTGGCTCTTCCCTGAAGCCAAAATGTCCATGAAAGGAAAAGTTTCTGAGTCCGTTCAGGACATACAAGCAGCCGGCACAGCACTGCTACAGACCCTCAGAAAAGAGACTTAAAGAAATGCTTTGAAAGTGACAAAAACCACAGGATAAATGTATCTGAAGCAAAGGGGAGGATTTTGAGGGCATCTAATAGTGATGTGCCTTCTACTGTAACTTTTTGAAAATGTAAGCATTTACTAGTTTTTCATCATAGTTCATACATTAGCCATAGATAGATATAATATAATATATAATATAATATATAATATATGATAGTAAAATGTAGCTAGTCCATATGTCCATGTGATTAAAACATATATAAATTTGTGCCTATTTGTGCATTCTAAATATATGCCACTTTGGACACGTAAGCGCTTCCCAGGCTGACCCTCAGGAAAGTACAGAATTGTGCAGCGCAGAAAGAGACTACACTGGAGAGGAGTAGAAATCTGAACAGTTGGGGCCAGGGAGATGGCTCAGTGGAATAAGCACTTCCCTGGCAAGTACAAGGGTCTGAGTTTAAACCCTGGTTCCGCCAAAAAGGAAAAAAAAAAAGAAGAAGAAAGAGAAAGAAAAAAATAAAATAAATAAATAAATAAATAAATAAAAATTAAAAAAAGAAATCTGAGCAGTGCCAGGCCACTCACGCTCTATGCTTCTCTGCTGTTTTCATTTTTGAAACAGTACGGTCATTTTCAACTTTCAGGAGATTTGCCCAGCCCACCCCATGCACGTCTATGAAGGAAGGCCTCTAGTTCACTTATTGTGTGCTTTTCAGGGACAAATGTGTGGCGGTGCCCTGGTTGGTTCCTGGAGCCCCTGGAAGGCTCCAGGGCAGATGTGGCAGCTTCCTCAGGAGCAGCCTCTTCCACTGTCACAGAGGTCCTCGACACTCAACCCCGTCTCGCGTGCTCATACTCCTCTCCCACCAGTGCTCAAGTGGAATGGACTCCAAACCCTTTCAGGGGAGGAAGAAAGGGAGCTGAACTTGAAGAACAAGTTGCAGGCCTGGCTGAGGACTGTTGCTTTGTGCCCCCTTAAGCCAGGCAAAGCTAGCATTGCTTACGACGCGTCCACGGGCCGAGCTCTTCTGGGGAAATAACCACCAAGCCGGCACTTCTGACTCTAGGAACTCTACTTGAAAATTTTTCCCCTACTCCTCAGCTTGCCGTGGGTGAGGATGTACCCAACAGGTGTGGGGGATCCTGTCTGTGACAATCCCACCAGGCGACTGGCTTCACAAGCAGCAACTGGGAAGCACCTGATTGTGAGTGGAGCTGCCTGTCATCCTGCAGACAGCAGCTCCTCCCGCACCATGAGGAGAATGCGCCCCTCATCCCAGTAGCTGCTCTGGGACCTCTTGGTCCCGGTCCACACCCCCAGCCCACCGGCCCTTGCCTGGCCTCCCCTCGAGGATCCCCCACTGCGCCTTTGTCCTCCCTGCTGCTGCTCCACAGGCAGCCATGGTCAGCCCCTAGCTCCCTGCTCCTTCCTACCTTGTGTGTTTTTGTCCCATCTGCAATGTCCTCTGCCCACAGGACCTCCATTTGTCCCCCACGCCCACCTGTCCATGAAGACTCAGCTGAAATGTCATCTCTTCTTGAAGCCTCCCCAGGGTGGATTAGAGGTCTTCATCTGTCCCCCAAGCACTCTGTCACACCATCTGTCACCATGTCCGTCCCAACCACAAGACTCAGCTCCAGGAGGATAAGGCTCCATCTGGCTCAGCCCTGCCCCCCATGACGCCAGCGACGATGCCTGGCACACCTTGGCCGAATATGTGGATGGAGGAGCAAATGGAAGAATAAGAAGTAAAACCTGCATTCCAAACACCCATGGAGTTCAGAAGCAACTTACCTAGAACACAGACCTGTGTGACACAGAGCCACATTTGGGTGCCATGGAGCAGAAGCAGCCCTGGATGAGAAGCCGTCGCTGGTCAGATTGCAGCCATGCCCCTGTAGCCCACCCCACACTGCTGACCTGTAATCCATCTCAAGTGTAATCCCGGCTGGCCCCACCTGAGTGACTACACTGAACATCTGGAACTTGAAGGTTACAGCGGACACCCCAAAATCTTATTCCTGCCTCTCTATCCTGGATTATACTGCATACCCTGAAACACAGTGCTGTGTGGGAAATCAGCCCTGCTCTCCCCAACTACAGCAGAGGACCTAGGGTCACCTTTTGCAGCTCTGGACTTGCTCAGTGTATCTGCAGGAAGCCTCCTCCTGTGACAGAAAGGAGAACAGGAAGCAAAAAACCAGAAGGAAGGGCTCTCCTGGGCCACTGTCTCTGCGAGGCTCGCAGTCCAGTGGGGTCAGAGACGGGCAATAGGAGCAAGGTGGAAAAGGAGAAAGTGGGCAAGAAGCAGCCAACACAGGCGGGCCCCCCTCCCAGGGAACCTGAGGCAGCCTCGCAGAGGAAGTGCCTGAGCTCGATCTCTGGCTGAGGGGAAGGAAAGATGCTCAGGCAGCTAGAAGCTGTGAGCAACCGGAAAAGCCACAGAGGCCGTGAAGGCACGGATGACCCGGGGCCACGAGGAGGTGGGGAACAGCAGGTGAGGCCAAGACTTCGGGTTTCATCTCCAGGAAGTGGTTCTGAACTTCTTTTTAACACAATCCAGAGGAATTTATTGGTTCTACAACCTGCATGGTGTCCCAGGCTGGCGATGTAGCAGTGACAAATGACCGACAGTATCTTGAGGAGTCACCAGGGTGATGACAAGGGGCTCTGCTGTGGCTCGGTTTCACACAGGAGAACATTCACCTAACCCTGAGGTGGGAGCATATTTCTCGAAGGCACAGCATTTGCCCCGAGCCCCTCTGGGGAGTCTACACCCCGTGGGCCACTGTGACTGCACTCTACAGACAGTGCTAACCGAATCCCAGCAACCATCATGGTTCCATATATGCGTATATGCGTATACACAAAGCACAACATAATTTTCACAGTGAGATTTAGTTTTGAAGGAATGTTTCGAGTAAGACAGTGTACAGTTCATGTCCTTAAGCGGCTGACCTTTCATGTGTGAGATTTCCCAGTTCCAAACCTTTTATTTAGTGGTTCGCTAAATAGCTCCTTTGTAAAGGGTTCAAGAAACCTACAATGGAGAAATGCCCACGAAGTCGCTGCTGATAACTTCCTCTTTTCTATTCACAAATACATGTATTTCTCTTTCTCCGGAATTTCTCCCCTGGCTCTGGTGGAGGATCCAGATTCCCAGGCCTCTTTTGTTGACAAAGAGGAGGAGGATATAACAGTAAGAAGTGGCTGCACATACTATAAACCGTCTGGTTCCTCTTACCCGTTTTGCAGAAAAGAGAGAACGGCGTTGGATGTGCGGAAAGAACAGGGCCCACCTAAATTACTCTGACGTTCAAGATCCAACAGGAACAAAAATGCATTCTGTTAAGCACTTTAAACTTCCTGAACTTGGGGATGCATTCCAGAATGTGCAGTCCAGCCCAGGATTTAATTAAATGTATCAACATGATTTTGAAGAATTACTTGATGTCTCCAAAACTCATGAAAAAGCACTCCTCAGGGTCTATTTGGCCAGCGGCAAGTCGAGCGTCAGCGGTGAGAGCTTAACTTCTGAAACTGTAAGCTGCGGGAGAGCCTTCCTCTCTCTGTCTCCACCAAGCTTCGGGAAAGGGGAGACCAGGGGTGGTCTCTGGGGCCTAGAATGTATTTCTGAGATCAGTTAAGAGGAGGCAAACTCAAGCTGAATATCCCTCGTCCGACAGGAGCAGGATCCCGGTGCTTGGGACTTCAGGGGTTTTCCAGGTTTGGGAATATTTGCCCACATGCAACAAAATACTGCAGGACGGGACCCGAGTCTAAACAGGCAATTCATGCATGCTCCCACGTACCCTGTACACACAGACTAAAGGCAAACTTAGGCACTATTTTAAGTAACCGTGCATGAAACAAACTTCCGAGTGTGGAATTTTCCATGGGCAGCACCATGTAGCCACTCCGAAGAATTCAAAGTTTGAAGGATTTTAGAGTTTGGATTTTTGGATCAGGGCAGCCCACAGTGCGCTCAGTCAGTCATGTGGGGAAAGTAGGTGAGGGAGGCTTGGGAGGCGAACATGCAGAGCAGAACTCCCCAGGGCTGGAGGCTGGAGCAGCGTGAGCCGCAGTCGGATGCGGTGTTGGCGAGGGGGAGCATCGTGGTGCTGAAGGGCCGGAGGTGGAGAGGCAGGCGTGCCGTACTGCAGACACACTCTCCTGAGCGCCCACCGAGGTCCACGTCTTGCTCAGCGTTCGGGGTGTCTCCATTTTTGCTATGAATGAGCTCACTT
>NDGN011444057.1:0-18373 GCA_002564285.1 Tympanoctomys barrerae
AAAAAAAAAAAAAATGTGTCTGTACTGAACAGGAACAGACTCGTAGTGATCAGACTCGTAGTGATCCTCCTGTTTTCAGCCTCCCCAGCACTGGGATTACAGATGTATGCCACCACGCCTGGACTCAGTGCACCCAGGGTGGGCCCAGTGCAGCATGTGGTGCCAGGTATCAAACCCTGCCCCCTGCACTTGCCTAAGCAGGCACTTAGACCACTGAGCTGTCTTGCCAGCCCTAAACTTCTGAGTCTTGCCAGCTACAGACTTCTCATTTTCTTGTCATTACCCCACAAACAGTGCAGTAGATCAATAATAATCATAGTGTTTCTATTGTCAGTATTGTAGGTCATCCAGAAATGCTTTACAGTAAGTGGAAGGGTGTGGGCTACACACAAACACCACACACTTTACATAAGGGACTTGAGGTTCTTGGAGTTTGGCATCAGTGGGGTGCAGGAATCAAACTCAGTCACTGAGAGGCAATGGGAACTGCAAGGAAGATGAGCTGTCTGCAAAGTGGAAAAATATCTAAAGGACCACTGACCACTGACCACTGACCATGCAGAACGAAAGCAGAGAGACAAACCTGACTGAAAGACAAGATGTATTCATGTGCTTTGTACATTGGCAAAAAGAGTTGGAGCCCAGACGGGTTGGGGAGCCCCTGGAGTGGGGAACCCTCTAGGGGGTGCAATCAGATGCCAAGCAGGGAGTGTTTATGATTGAAGCCCCCAGCAGGGGCATTTGGGGATCTACAAGCTGAGCCGGACGCTCTGACTCACCTAAAGAAGGTGGAGCTTCAGATTCGTCTGAGATCAGTCGCCAGTTTAAGGATGAAACCAGAATACACCGGGATGCACTAATGTCAAGGTGGTGGCGTCACCCTAGGGATGGGAGTGGGGTCTGAACAGGCCGCAGAGGGGCTCCTAAGGCAAGGAGGACTCCAACTCTATCAGTGCAGTTCACTCAGTCAGTTTTGTATAACGAAATAAATGACTGAAAGTTTTAAAATTTCCAGTTCTGGGTGATAGGTATGCAATCCTAAATTTTCTTGCCCATTTCTGATATATATGTGAGAATATGTATCAGTGGCTACCTGGGCCAAATTAAACAATACAGGGCCATGATAGGTCACCCTGCCTCTTGGTCACGCCTGATGGCCACCTGGTTACAGGGCTGTTTCCTCACCCTTCCCAATACCCAGAAACTTACTTATGGGGATCTTTCCCGGCCTCAGGAAACCTGCTCTGGTGGGATCAGAGATAAAAATAAACCTGCAGAATGTCGGGCCAGAGACGCCAGACACAAAGAGAACACGCTGTATGATTCCATTTATATAAAGCGCAAAGACAGACAAAACTGATCCGTGCTGACAGAAGTCGGGGCGGGAGGGAGAAGCCTGCAGCCACCTTTTGCCCTTCGCCCAGACACGGGGGCCACAGACACACCCCGGTGGAGGAGACACAGCCGGGAGTGGTGACCGGACACCTTCCTGCGTAGCTTCCTTTTAAGTTTTCAATCCTAAATGCATAAATCTGCCCGAGACCCTCACTTCCTGCCAGACCTCCGGTGGGGGTTCAGGCTTTGGCTTTAGGTGGCAGAGGCCGGAAGTGTGTGTGGCCCCAAGTCCCCACGCGCAGGGGGGCTGTTCAGGTGGATCCCAAATGCTGCTTCTTGCAGCCGCTTTGCTCCCTACAGAAGAGCACGGGTACAGCTGTCACTGTGTCTCACAGGCACAGGGCACCAAGGCCACAGCCTTCCCTAGTCAGTGACAACGCCGCAAGGACCAGGACAAGCCAGCAAAGCTGTTCTCAGACTTCCACTCAGGAAACCAAAAGCGTTACTGCGAACAGAAAACATCTCTCCTGTGTTTTAGAATCTGAAGCAGCACTGGGGTGAGCTTGAGGCTGTAGGAGCCACAGGAAAGCTGGGAAGGGTGCAGCGCAGCCAGGCCAGGCCAGCCAGCATGCGCCCCGCCCCTCGCGTGGGCCACCAAGGCCTCGTCCCATTCCCAGGAGGGTGCGGCCTCTGCAGCAATGGCAGGCAGCCAGGGACTGTGAGCTAATTACCCTGCTACACCGGCCGCCGGGGCCCAGGAAAGGGCAGGTCTGCAGCCAGGGAAGGGAGGAGAAAGGGGAGAGGTAAGGGTGGGAAGAAAACAAGAAAAAGAAGCAGGGAAAAAGCAAGAGGTGGGCAAAGGAAGAGGAATAGGAGAAAAGGGGAGGGAGGCGAGGGTGTGGAAAGAGGGAGACAGCCAAAGAGGAAGGAAGAGACACCGAAAGAGAACAGTGAATACAGACAGAACAGGAAGGGGGGCTCCAGCTGGGCTCCCACTTCCAGCCCCAGGGCGAGGTGGTCCCTGCCCAGTGGGAAAGGACCAGCTCCACAGAACAAGGCCAGGCTCCCTGGGTTCAAGTCCCAGCTGCTCCTGCCGGACCACACTGTGAGGCTGTCCAGGTGCAGGTGCTGCCTCAAGAGTGACAGGTGCCAGTCCTCATCTGCAGCCTTCTGTGGCTCAGGAAAGGTGGTGCCAACTCCCTGCTATCCCCACAGCAGGCAGGAAGAGCTGCTCGCTGGCCTGGCTCCTCCCACCAGCATCCTACCCTAAGAATGGATGCCAGCCCTGACTTCCCAGGATGGGCCCAATTGAGACCACTGTCCGGTGCTGTCTGTCCCAAACAGCAGTGTCCCAGTGACATCACTTGCTGTCCTCACGTGACAAGATAGGCAAGGGTGGTAGTGGTGGTGGTGGCTGTGGTGGCCCATGTCAGTCACAGCTGAGCTCTGGCTTCAACAGAACTGGCCATCAGGATCTGGCTGGACTCACACTCAGGACATGGCATTAGGCCCTGGACAGAGCTAGCTGCCACTAGAGACCCTAGCCAGGTGCCTCCTGAGAGGTCAGGGTCCCTAGAAAGCAGCTGAGTCTAATTGAAGGCGCTCCTGGGCTCCGATCCCTTGCTATGAATGTTGGGGCCCCTGATGGCAGCCTGGGCCTGCCTCCTGAGCAGCTCATTTCAAGAGATACCGTCTCCGAGGGCCACCTAGCGCCATATTCATTTTGGAGACCACGGGGATAGTCTAGCGAGCCTTGTATGAGACAGAACACAGACTGGCTCTCACAGCCACCCTCACAACCCCACTTCTGTGGCCCCTTAGCAGGCCCAGCACCTCACACCAGGTGATGGGGGGCTCTTTTCCAGCCAAGGGGATCCGGTTCCTGCTCCTCCTCAAAGCCTCAGTGGTCCAGCAAGAGCCCAATGCCCGTCCGGGAGGCAGAGGTCCACAGTCTACACTGGCTGTTCACTAAGTAAAGAACAACAAAGTGAGCCCCGGCTGTCTACCAGGTGTCGCCCCAGGTGGGCCTCAGTTTGGTCCTCCCCACAGACTGCTGGTGTGCACAGCCCCCACCTGACTCTGCAGGGGCTGAGCCCCAAGCACAGGGCAGCTCAAGCTTGCCGAAGGCCCTGGCGGCTTGCTAAGCCTGCTTCAGCACGCTGTGGTTCTAGCCCCTGGGCCTTGAGTTGCACTACCCAGAGGGCCGAGGCTGGGAGGAGGGCAGGGGCCTCTGGAGTAGCAGGGGCCGGGCCACCCAATGCCCAGCCTGGCAGGAGCCCCTGGCATCAGTGCCCGTGGATGCTCCACTGTAGGGGCTGGCTTGTGGACCCCCAGCCCTGGGACCCCTCCCCAGCTTGGTAAACACCCCATACACATACCAGAAAGTGAGACCAGCAGTCCCCTGTCCTTAAGCAAATTGATTTTTTCTTTTGTTTTTTGTTTTGTTTTGTTTTGTTTTGTTTGTTTTTTGTTTCTGGAATCAAACTCAGGACCTTACACTTGCCAGGCTGGAAGGCTCTGCTACCTTTTGGGAGGGGAAAAGGAAAACACACACACACACACACACACACACACACCCCACATATACACACATGCATGCATGCACAAACACCAAATTACTGTCCCCATAAGCCAGGTGGCCCCCACTGCGTTTGCCGAGGAGGCACTTGGGCCCAGGAGTCTGTCAGGCCCAACCGCCCGCGTCCTGCTGGGATGTGCCTCTGGCTCCCAGCGACGGTTGGGCCTGACATTTAACTCAGAGGAGGTGACCCCCTCCGATGTCTCTGAACTGGGCCTCGATAAATAGCAGTTGCTTCTGAATCCATTCCTCCGAAAGGTCACCAGCCAGACACCCACAGAAAACCCAGCCATCACTGTCGCCCGCCCAGCGGCCCCCTGCCATCTGTCTCTCTCAGCCCACACCTTCTCCCCTGTCTTTCTGCCCAGAGCACCCACAGGCTGTCACCTCCCCAGCTCACCCAAGGGGACATTCTCATGCTCCTGTCCTCGCCTGGGGAGCACATGGGTCCCTGAGTCACACATCCAGGCTGATCCAAGTGAAGGAGACCAGCGTCTTGCCTGCACCTGCACCCGAGCCCCCAGCCCCGTGTGACCTCTGCTCTGGGGAAGCAGCCCCTGGAGAAGCAGAGCAAGGCTGGTCACCTTTCTATCCCAGAGTCACCCCCACCCTGCCTTGGGGTTCCCAGCAGCAATTGCAAGGTGGCTGTCAGAGCTACGTCCTCTGCCAAGGCAGCCTCTTGGAGCGATGTGCATGGGCTGCACTGCAGCAGGGTGTCAGGGGACCTTGGGGGACTCCTAACCCCCTGGATATGGGATGGGACAGAAGATGGGGACAAGACTGGCCAGACTTGGGGCTCCAAGTACAAACACAGAAAGAACTCTGCATTCCCCACCAAGCAGGCGCCATCACGGGCCTGGGCAGGGCAACAAGCCTGGGTCTGGTCACCTGTCCACTCCATTCATTCAGCAAGCACCCACCTGAGCAGGTGACAGCCTCACACTGACAGGAAAATCACAAGCTTCCCCCACGCCCCAAAGCTCAATTTACTGGGCGAGATGAAAAGGGCCTCACTCTGGGGATGGCCTCAGGAAGGACATGGAAGGCTACTGCTGTTAAACTGAGAAGCTGAGGAGATAGGGACTGGCAGGGCAAGGGCTGGACATTGCGGTCACAGTAGGAGGAGCAGGAATTGGGGCAGGGGCAGGGCACAAGGAAACATGTGGTGCCCAGGCACAGCAGGGGCAGGAGCTGGGCCCAGATTCCCCAGCGGCTCACCGGCCCAGCCTGCTGGCTCCCGCAGCAATGAGAGCCTTTCAAAGGTGAAGCCCTGAGCCCCAGCTTTGGAGACCAGCGGTAGGCACACAGCCCGGGCCCAACAGTGGAGGAGGACAGCTTGCTTTGGACAGGTGGCTGAGGCTTAACATCCCAGAGCCTCGGTTTCCCCATCAGCGACCTCAGGTGAAGGAGTGGAGTGGCCAGGGACAACCAGAACTCACTTTCTCACGGACACCATGCTGTCTGTGGGCCTCGCGGGTTCTGGTTCAGCTGAAGGCAATCTTCACGAGTGGAAACATCTGCTCCTCAGACGCCCTGGGACTTCGGGCTACTCGCTTCACCCCTCCGGGTCTCAACTTTCCTGGGAAATGGGAACAATTTTAAAAATAGTAAAACCTCCCTGGAGGGGTCACAGTGGAGATTAAAAGAGTTCTTGCTGGCAGAGTTCCTGAGATCTGACAGTCACAGCCCTCAAGTCTAGTAGGGAATTACTGTGTTCCCAGAAATAAGACTGGGCCACAGGAGGCCTGGGCCCCACCTTGCGGGGAAGGGGGGAACCGACTCGGCCACAGGCTGATCCCAGCCTTAGCCACTTGTCTCTGTTCTTTGTCAATCCAGAGACCAGCTCGGGCCAGCCTCCTGCCACCAGCTCACTCTAGCTACATTTTCTCAGTGAATTATTGTGTAAATGTGCTTTTTCTCCCCCTGAAAGTCTTACATTTTATGGTTTTTCTCTTCAAATTATGAAACCTAATGCAGTCTTGCCTGCTGTAGAAAATGAGTAAAGGATACAAATGCACAAAGAGGAAAATACACCTCCTCTCCTCCCCAGAGGGGCTCCCTCGGGGTGGGAACCTCTAGGGTGGGGATGGCTGTGCCCCTGATGCCCCTGGGGCTGCTCTGGGGACACTCACTTCTGGATGGGGGTTGGGGTTGGGGTTGGGTTGGGGTTCGGGCCCAGTTCGGATTGGGTTTAGGGTTAGGGATGGGGCTAGGAGTGTCTGAGGAGCTGGATAAGAGGAGGGTTAAGGCTGGGGGTGGGGCAGCGGTGAGGCTAGAGCTGGGTTATGGGTTCTGGTTTGGGTTCGAGTTTGGGGCAGGACAGTGTGAGCTGCCGGGTGACACCGCTCAGGGCCTGCAGCCACCTGGACAGGACCCAGCCCGAAGTCCTCCGTCCGCGGGACACTGCGCGTCCCGACGCGAGCAGGAGCCGCATCCACGCGGGCGTAGCTGTGATTCACGGGAAAGGGCGTCCGGGAACTGCGCGGAGTTCACGTTAAGGGTCGTTTGCTTTTTCCTACTTAAATCCGAGAAATACTCGCTGTCCCAGGCCCAAGGTCTCCGCCGCTCTCTTGGGAACCAGGTCTCCGCAGCCCGGCTGAGCACTTCCCGCGCGCGGTGCCATGGCGCCCCCTTCCGGGAACTCGCGGTTCTGCAGGCACCTGAGGACAGCGACGCAAGGGGCTGCAGGGCTGGGTGGGTCAGCGCCGGACTGGGACTGCCCAGCAGCGGGGTGAAATGAGATGTGAAACTTCAGGACGTGCGAAAAAAAATATTCCGATAAATACACAAACCCAAAACCCGTGCCAACGCAGCTGATGGACAAAATATTGAAATTTAGAAGACGAAGGATCAGTACGTGACTGCTTTGTCCTTTTGTCACGGAGCACTGAAATACATCCGTCTGTATTTAAAGGTTTCATATTTATTGTTGAATTTTTTACATTATTTTTTTATTTTTTTAAATTGCATCAATGTCTCATTTATCTTGATTGCTGGTACAGTTTGAGCTTTGAGTGGATTTTTTTGTTTTGCTTTTTATTTCACTATTTGGGTTGTAGTTTTGTTTTTGTGTGTTTTGTTTTGTTTGTTTTCATGGGCATCTCTGGCCTCACATGGCTTGGTCATGGTCATGAGGCCCCTGTCTGCTTCCTGTGCCCCCTCCGGGGGTGTAGCAGCCCCCAGGCTCTGGACCACTGAACCTGGCTAGATCTCACCTCTGTTTTTTGGCCATCGTAGGATGACAGAATGGAACAGGCAAGGAAAGAGACTCCCCAGCACCCTCCAGAAAAGCACAGCCCTGCTGCCCACCGAACAGCCCTGCTCCCCACACAGACCTGAGTATGTGACAGCGCCAGCGCCTGCGGTGGTGACCACCACTCTTTAAGGCGTCCAAGCCCCTGGGATAAGCCAAGATAGTTGTCAAGGCAGGGATAGTCCTCGTCCTGCTTGGGACCCTGCATGAGTCCTCTATGGCTGCTGTGACAAAGAATGACAGAATGAGTGGCTGAAAATGGCATAGCTTGAGAGATGCAAATCTGAAATCAGCACCACATGGGCCAAGATCTCTCTGGCCTCTTCTGGTTCCAGTTCTGAGGCCTTCAGGATCTGCTGAGGGTCACCCCACCTCTTCAGTGTCTCAAAGCTCTCTGCCTCCTCCCTTCTAAAGATACTTGCGGCAGCATTGGGACTCCCAGAGACACACACCACATTCACAGTCTGTGATTTAATCGTGTATGATCCTTTCCCAAGTAGGGAGCCTGGGACCTGAGGCCTCCTGCCACCCTGTGACAGGCCAGCTGCTCTTGGAGACAGGTATGGGACAGCTGAGAGTCCAGCTGCAGATACCCGCCTCACCTTCATTCTCCCTGGCCTGGGGAGGTTCAGTTTCCTCTGTAGGGTAGGAATGTGGCTCACGTCACTCCAGGGAACACACCAACAGGCCCAGATGGACATTCCTGTGACAGGGTGGTTCTGCCCTGTGGCATCACAGTTGCGGGCACGGGTCAGGAGTTAGCGCCACATCCCTGCACTTCTGGTGCTTTGGCTCTGACCTGTGGCATCTCTGAGTCCCAGCTGCCCAGCTGCAGAACGGGACAGAGCCTGCGCTCGGAAACATTGGTTGGAAGGATTAAATGCAGTGGTGCGGGGAGAAAGCCTGGCTGCTTCCTACGGGCTCGGGCTCCGCGGCTCAGAGCAGGAGGTGACCTCTAGGAGTGACAGGATCCCCATGGCCCAGTCCTCCTCTCTTCCTCGGCCCTCAACACCCCCAGCTCCTACTGCCCCGACAGGAGACGTGTGACACTGTCACGTGGCCGGCTGTCACTGCACGTGCCTTGGATGACAGGAGCCAGCCCCACAGGGCTGCCCACACACACTTGGAAGCTGATGATCCTTGCAGATGGAATCGCAGCTTCGCATGCATAACTGGCCACCCAGACTTCTTATTTGTATTTATTTATCATTGCCTGCTAATTGTATGGGCCAGCTCTTGTCACTTAGGGAAGCACATAAATTATCTCTAAACCACTTGTGCAGAGCTGATTGCCAAAGAAAAGAGTCAACAGGCCCATCTGGCTGGGACCAGAGTGGCCGGTGCCGTCACAGAACTGAGTGAAACGCCCCAGCATCCCAGAGGCCAGGTGGGCAGATTAGCAGGTGGCAGCTGAGACAGGCTGCAGAGGTCACCAAGGCTCAGGGGGCTCTGGGGCAAGGCAGCTGCTGGGCACTACAAGAGCCCTGATGGCATCTGTGAACTGCAGGGAGAGAGCAAAGCTGAGCCTGGTGGTACACACCTGGGCTTCTAGCTACTCAGGAGGCTGAGGCAGGAGGATTCCTTGAGCCCAGAAGTTCAAAATCAGCCTGGGCAATATAAAGAGACCCATCTCTAGAAAAAAGGAAGAAGGTAGCCTCCACTTAACAATGAGTCATTAAACTCCCTGTGGCTTGTCTGTGCCTTGCTCCCGTCCAGGTGTGACAGAGTGAGTTTATCTGTTTGCTGCTAAAGGGAGTCATTTTTTTTTCTTCTGGAAATGGCTCTGACCATTTGCCCAGGGCCTGAGTGTGTCACTGGGTGGACATAGCAGAAGGGGTCACTTAGCCTAAACCCCCATGACTCCTGGGCCTGTCAAGAAAGAGCAACTGTAGGGGGGTGGGCCAGGTAGGAGACCGGGACCTGCCACTCTTCCTGCCCACATGGCAGGGGCACAGTGCCACCGTGTAACCCCTGCACACCCAGTGCAGAGGAAGGTGGTGAGGGGCCACCGAAAGCGACCATGCTGGTCCTCGGCCCAGGGGCGCCACGGTGCTGGGACTACAGAACAAGACACAGACAGACGGGAGAACAGCAGACAAACACAGGGAGGACCCATGGGTGGCTGCAGAGGGCCCACGCCATTCACTGCAGAGCAGAGGGAGCGTACCACGCAGGACAGTAGCTGGCGCCTGGTGCCTCAGCCTCCAGGAGAGGAATTTGGTGCCCAGAGGCCCCTCTGGGCTTAGAGTGGCACAGTCAGCACAGCGGCACTGTTCGACCCACTTGGCAGGAGGCCCAGAGCACCAGAAGACTCCATGGACCCGGACACAGAGAAAGCTGCTGTGCGGGGAAGCCAACATGGGACCTCACTCCTGTGTAGACTCTAAGCGGATCCACAAGTGCATGGAGCAGATGGCTGTGTGGCCCTGTCCTGGCATGACAGTAGGTAGGACTTGGGACTGGCTTCCCACTGGCAGGAGTCGGCAGAGCTGAGGGACACCATTCTGATTGTGCTTGATACACCGTGAAGGAACTTTGCAGATGTAATTAAGGTCCCTAATCAGTTGACTTGGAGTTTAACAAAAGTTAGATTATCCATCCTGCGCCGATGGAATCTAGGAGCCTTTGAAGAGGTTTAGAAGTGAGTCCTGCTCTTCCAAGAGAAGCAAGCTGACTGAACTCTGCAGCCACAAGGTGACTGCTGTCATTGACTCAGGCAGCTTGGAAGCAAACTGTCCCCTAGTAGAGCCTGCAGAGAAGACCACAGCCTATGGGCCCTGCAGTGCCACCTCAGGGACCTGAGGAGTCAGACAAGCCATACCCAGACTCTGACCTCAGAGCTCTGAACTAAAAAATGGGTGTTGTTTTAATCCACTAATTTTGTGCTCGTTTGTTCCGCAGCAATGGAAGCGGATCTAATGAGCCTATTAAAATCTCTTTAAAATGCAATAAAGCAAGCGATTGCACTGTGAAGATCACTGACTTATACCTACAGGACAAATGGGAGAACTGTCCAAATATTGGGCAAATATTAGACCATAAAATACACAGTGACAGCCTCATGGGGGAATCTGGGGAGTGCTGTATTCCTACACCCCTGGTGGGGCCAGAGGTGGCAGGCTATGGAAAATATTACACAGACTCTCAAGGGGGCGGTGATGACCGGGAGCCGGGCAAGGCCCAGTGAAGAGATGACATGAACCTGATTGATGAAAGGTGCAAGAGGGAACCGCTGTACCTTCAGCTTCATCCCCAGGGTCAGGTCATGTGCAATTTTAAATATATGCAAGTGACCAGGTAAGTAAACATGTCAAGTAGAACATCTGATCCTTTCTATTTACACTGCTCTTCATTTCCAGATCTTATTAGGAAGATGGAGAAAATCGCTTCCCATTCAACAGCGGTCTTCCTCGCTCAGGCTATATTTGTTGTCCGTGAATTCATGGATGGCCACTGCCAGCCAGGAGGCAGAGTCAGGACACAGGACATAAAGGTCACAAAAGAGATCAGCAGAGCCAGGACACCGAGAAGCCATATTCCATCCTAAAGCCCAACGTTTAAGACTTCACTAGACAAGCAGGGAGAGAAGTTTCCAGGATCCCAGAAAACAACAGATGTCAGGGATCGGGGTGACCCTGGGACACTGTGCGGGCTGAAGTGCTGGCCCAGACCCCGCCATGGAAACCGGAGGTGACCTCCAGCCATGAGGCCCCTCAGGCTCCCAAAACCTAACCCCTTTAAGTGTGAAAACTCACACTGTTCCCCCTACACCTAACCCAAATCCCTCACTTCCCAGATATAATAGCCTGGCCTTCAGCACAGCTTTGGTTGTGTTAATGGAAAAAATATATATATCTTTCAACTAAAGCTTTTAATGACCAGCCATACGGATCTCATTCCCGAGGTTATGGGGGATGGATCTTGTCCATTTCCTGTTCCCAGGGATACTTGGGGTAATGTGTCCCCAAAGCCTAATGTCCAAACTCTAATGGTAGGGAAGAGCCATTTGGAGGCCACATTTTGGGTTATAACTATAAACTCATTTAATGCATAGATCAGTAAAAGCAAAAATATAGCTAGGAAAGTACCGTCAAATTCTACCTTTCTTTTGTTTTGTTTTGTTTTCTTTTATTATGTTTTGCTTTAAGTTCCTTATAGCACAGAACTGTGAGAGTTCTCACAGTTAAGTAAAAGTTATAGGTCAAATTTGGTTTCTAAATTCGATCAACCTAATAAAGAGATTTGAGTTTTTTTTAATTACAGAAGAAAATAATGAATAGAAACATATATTCTTCCTGCTTAACATTCTTTCCTGCAGGAAACCTCCCTCTCCTGGGACCTGCAGTCAGTCACATGTCAATCATGGCACCTCCAACACACATATAGGACCAAGCCATGAGCCACGCTAGCCAATCAGAATACTCCATTCTACTGAGGCACAGGGATTGGGTTTAAAGTTGACATGTGACCCAAACAGACCAATCAGAGACTTTCCTGAGAGTTGATGGGAGGAGACAGAATTTCTGGGCCCTTCAGCTGCGATGACCGCACCCGCTGGAGTTTCCTGCTCCGCTGTTCCCTTACACATACATGATACAGATATGTGATACGAACATATAAGAAAATGCAAAGGTCGATGGGGATGTGAAGGGGTAAAGAACCACTTGACGATATCATTTGACTACCTGGAGCCCCCAAATGGAGTGACGCCACTGAGCTTTTTATTTTCAGGAAACAGCAATGTCCTGTTTGGAATTAAACCAGTTTAAACTGATTTTCTGCTAGTTACATCCGAAAGTGTCCTGAGGGAAAGAGAACTTCCTGTCACTCATTCGTTCGTTCATTCATTCACTGACTGGAAAAATACAGTCCCAGGGGCACCGGGAGTAGAGCCAAGCGGAGGTCCTTAGATAAGTAGGCGCGCAGAGAAGGTTCAAGACAAGCGCGACGAGCTGCGGGCAGGGGAGGGGACGGGACATCCACCCCGACAGTGCCCGAGAGCCGTGGCAGCAGTGCCTCAGTTCCTTTCTAGGGATTTCTTTCTGTTTGTTCAACAGCCACCACCAAACCTATCGTCCCAGTACACAGGAGGCTGAGGCAGCCTGGGCTACGAGGCAACATCCTGTCTGGAACAAACAACAAAGCCACGGTTGCTGCTAGTTAGAGGGAACACAGTGTTTGTCCTTCTTCGCTCTTGAGAGAAACCGTTAAGCCCTGCAGTAGACAGATGTGTTCCTTGCTAGCTATTGGAACAACTTGGGGGACAACAGCTGCCTAAAACTGTCTGAAGAGTTCCCTTGAACCCACAGGACTCAGCTCACCCTCCCCTGCCCCGGCACCCCGTGAGGCCTCCTATAAGACCAAGAGGCTCACTGGTCTGAGGCCGTGGGGAGCCCCCATGATGGCAGGAGGGTCCCAGCTTTACAAGTACCCCCACACCAGCCAGGGAGAACAAGCTTGAGGGAAAGCCACACCCCAGAGCTCCAGGTTCCCACAGCCGCAGCATCTTGAAGAAGAGCCTGCGGAGCACCCCAAGGACTCAGGGCTTTCTCTTTACCCAGAACAGGTACCTGAGCCCTAGCAGGGAGGTGTAAATGGAGAACTCCCTCACATCACCAGGCCCAATGCAGCCACCCACTCTGAGTGTCCTTCTGTACTATGACCAGAACATTCCCCACTAGGGGACCCTGGGCACCCACGTCCTCTTTTCCAGAGCTAACTCCTGGAGGCAGGGCTTCCTGCCTATGCGAAATAGGCACAGGGACATGCGGATACATGGACACTAGGAGACACATGTCCACCTGCACACAGGCACCCAGAGCCAACCACGTTCACAGGGCACACACACACACAGACACACATCCAATGTCCTGCATGCACACTCATGCATACAGGCGTATAAGGTCAAAGATGTGCGGCAGCCTGAGGGAGGGTGGTGGAAGAGGTGGCTCTCAGTGAGAGGTGCAGCACACCTACTGTATAGATGCCACCCCTGGAGTGACAGGACCAGGCAGTCGGCTACAACAATCCCTCCCTGACTGGATGTGCTGGGCCAATCAAACTCAAATCATGGCTCCTTCAAGCCCCTCAGTGTGGTACAGAGCAGGGAACAGCCCCCATCATGAGGAAGTAATGAAGATGAGACATTGTGTCACCCTGCAATGGCACCTTCCCTGAACACCACGTGAGATGTGTAGGGAGGATTCCCAAGGGCACTACGGAGCAGGAGAGACCTGGGTCCGTCCCTGTGCCCTCAGGGATACCCAGATGGGGAGGGAAAGAGCCGGGCTCTGTCTCTGCAGGGTACAGAGGGCAGGCGCCCCAGCCAGGCAGCTCTACCGCAAACCCTGTGTCTCCCCTGCAGCAGCACCACCCCACCCCATCTTCCCACAATGAGAGGCAAACCCAGGCAAGGGTCCATCTCCAGCCTTGGACCTCAAGTATCCTGCTCCTGAGCCTGGCAGCTCCTGGTGCTCTGGCTGGAGCAGGAACCAGGCTGAGAGCCTGAGCCGGGGACAGGTCTATAGGCGGAGAGCCCCACCGGGCTGCAGCATGTCCCTGTGCTCGCCTCCTCCTCTCTGCTCCACGCCTCCCTCACACTCCTGGATCTGCCTCTTGAGGGCTTCTCCTTCCCCCACTGCTCAACCGCTCACAGGGAAGGCTCAGAAATGCCCAGCTCTTGATGGCTTTGGCGGTTTTCTACACCTCTGAAAATGTCTGAAATGCGAGGCTCCTCAGGACTCTGTCCCACACCCTCTTCTGTCCCTGTTGCACCTCTCTGTTACTGCAGCAGTCAGCTACTGCTGCCTGGTGCTAGGTAACAAGCAGCAGGACCTCTGCTGTCACCTGCAGGCGCCTGTGCCGTTCGGGCATTCACAGGCCAGAGCCAGGTCTGGCCACAGGGGCTGGCATGCGTCAGCCCTCCCTGGACCCACAGGGCAGCCCGAGCGTGTCCTTCTCCCAGGACTGACACAAGCACAAGAAAAGCAGTGGAAGTGTCAGAGCCTCCAAAAGCCTCAGCTTGGAACAGCCGCTGTCTTTTCTGCCTAGTCCAAATCCAGTGCGGATACATGAACAAACCCCAAGGCGAGAGACAGAAAAAGACAGGCGTTCACAGCAGGAGCCTGGAACCTGGAGTCCTGCCCGGGGTGCAGGTTTAGGGAGGCGGAAGCCGGCTGTAGCTGGGTTTCAAACGCTGTCCCTGGCCCAGGCTGCGCTTCAGAGCACCAGATGTGGCGCTGGTGTGGAAAGATGTCAGCCCACCAACCGTTAGCACTAAGTGTACAGTAGGTTCAGGGATAAACCCATCAGGGGCAAGGCCCAGAACGTCAGGGACTGCATCTGTTTGGATATTCATGGCTGAAAATGGCAGATGAATACTTAAATGCGGCCTAAAAATAAAAAGAATTTGTTTTCTCTCATTAGAAACACGTAGGTAGCTACTGACACCCCTCGTTCAAGAGCTCTGTGGAACAAGCGCTGGAATCTACAATCTTCTTGGTGGTATCGATCACAAAATAGCTGCCTTCTCTCTAGTTGTCACATCTGAGTTCAGTTTGCAACAGGGAGGCAGCTGGGAAGGCGAGAAAGAGGCTGCAGAAGGGGAGGGTGAGCCAGGACCAGACAAGGGGCAGCAGGAGGGCCGCCAGCTGGTGAATGAGGCATCCATCCCCCGGCTCCTCCAGGCAGTTGCAGCTCGGTTATTTCCTATGGGCAGCAAACTGAGGCCACTGTGAGGTCACTTTCCATCCCAGGTTTTGCATCCGGGTTAAAGGTTATCACTGGTGCCTGCTTTCACCCTGACAGAGTCACCCACCCAGTGGGTCGCCGGGGCCCAGTGCAGTCACCACGGGCCGGGCTGCAGCCTGGAGGCGCTGATTTACACTGTGGGCACTGGGAGGAGCCACGCTGGCCCACAGAGCCCCACGCCCTCCGGCAGGGTCCCACAGCCCAGCCACAAACCCCCACTCACAAACTCTGTTCATCAGGCGGTGGGTTCTGGGGAGCAAGAAGATGCCCGCCCTGCATGGAGAAGGATGTTTTGGGGTGCTGTGCTCTTGGTTCAAATTACAGCCCCATCTTTTGTTCTGGATGCACAGAAGCAGGATGCTACAGTTTCTTGTTGCTAAGTGTCTATTTATTTATTTACTTATTTATTTATTGGAGTACCAGGGATCAAACTCGGGCCCTTGCACTTGCCAGGCCGACGCTTATGCTGCTGTGCTATCTCCCCAACCCTGTTTGTAAGGATTTGTAAGGTAGATATACTCGATCCAAGCTCCCTGTGGCCTCTGCAGTTACCCAGCGTGCTCAGTGTGGCGGCCCTCATCGTCCTCATATTCATCCGTATGGCGAACTGCTGAAGTGCAAGTATATTTTTTGGCAGAACATATAAATTTTTTTTTCCAAATGATAGCAGATGGGGAATTTTTTTTCTTCCCACTAGGAGGTCACAGGTTTGAAGGCGAACCTACGAGGCTGCGTTCTTGTCTGGTGAACTTGCTCTGGAGAAGTTCAAGAGAGCCCTGTCCTCCGGTTCTGCATCTCAGCTCCCTGGGGAGGGCCAGCAGGCGCCTGCTCCATGCGGGTCCTTTCTTCAAATTACCAACCACTCTCGGCAGCCGGAGTTATGAGAGTATTAAATAATTCCATGTGTATGTCTGGCACCTCCCTACCTCTCTCTTCCAGCGACCTAGAAATGCCTTTCAGTGGGATAAAAAGTTCACAGTAGCTGGAGCCCTGACCCGCCTGCTCCAGGCCCCTTAGGGTTGACCCGGCCCTGGGGTCCGGCAGCCGCAGCTCAGCAGCAGCCCAAAGGCGCGTGCCTCGAGCAGGCTTCCATCTCAGGCTTCTCTGCCCCTCACTCCTGTGCTGCTGCTCTGGGAAGCAGGCAGAGCTGATCCTTGGCTCTGGGGGTCCGGACGTCACTCTTCAAGGCTTCTGTCCTAGGCCAGAGACCGGCACGTGAGGGTCAGCAGGAATCGCAGGGGCTGGGGAGCCCCAGGTATCGTGCATCCGGGAAACGGCGCCCAGGGCAGGAGGGCTGGACGGAGGCCAGGGCCGCCCCCACGGCCTGCGGGACCATTCTCGGCCTTGGGACAATCTCAGTTCGAAAAGCACCTCCTGGGCATTTTCAGGCGAGACCTGTACCCTGAAATCGAACTGTGGCGACTGCACAAGTCCGCAAATTCACAGCCAATCGCTGATTGGCACCCTTGACATGTGCCCCACCCTGCAGGCCAGATTTGGGACCAAAATGCAACAACCGCAGGACTTGTTGAAACATTTCAGGTAACTGTCCCAGCACCCAAAACCACCAAGAACTAAGCCTGTCCTGTGCCCCCAAAGGGGAAGAGTCCCAGGGAAGTTCCGAGAGTGAAGCCAAACTGCTCCTCCCTGGAGCATGCCCATCAACCAGGGAGCTGGGGTGACAGAGACAGGAAGATGCCACTTTGCAACTTCCCACCAGCTGACAGCCGCCAAGGCATATGGAGTTGAGCCTCAAAGGTGGACAGAGACAAACCCCACTGAAGTACATTGCACACTGAGGGAGGGCTCAGATCAGAGACAGCCAGCAGCCAGCTATAATCCCAGCAGTCAGGAGGCTGAGGCAGGAGGATCACTGTGAGTTCAAGACCAGCCTGGGCTACATATCAAGACCCTGTCTCAAAAAAAAAAAAAAAAAAAACAGAGCTACCACTTGACCCAGCAATTCCACTCCTAAGCCTAGAACCAAAAGAATTTACACACCATGCAAATAACTGATCCACACATGTTCATGACAGCCTTGTCCATATTGTCCAAAAGTAGGGTCAGGAGCAGTGACAACCAGGGTGATGAACAGGATGGGGGACGTCACGAACGCAAGGGAGCACCGACGAACACTCCAGCTCCAGTAGCCTTGAGAACACGCTGCTGAGTGGAGGAAGCAAACACAGCCTATATTGTTTAATTCCATTTATATACAATATCCATAATAGGTGCATCCATAGCAACAGAAACCTAATCAGTGGTTGTCAGGGGGAGCGGTTGCCAGGGACGCGGGGATGGAAAGTGACTGATTACTGAGCTCAGCTCTCTTTGGAGAGCGAGGCAAGTGTTTTGGAATGAGATGGAGGTGACCGGTGTAAGGCCTACAAGCAGCTTTTGAATTGTGTACCTTACGTGGGTGAACTGAATGGCAACTGAATTCTAGCTCAGAGAAGCTGGGTTTCTAGTAAGGCAGACGGGAGGACGAACATTAGTTGACTCCACTCCTGTGGGGTCCCTACAGCACCAAACATGGGCAGGCTTAGAGCAGCCCAGGGCTTCCGGGAAGGACAGAAAATCCGCTCAAGAAGCTCATGTCCAGCTCCTCTTGTTCGTTTGTCATTGCTCGCTTGGGTGTGTGGTGCTGTCGCTGGATTGGGTCTGTAGTCCCTGAGGATGACTGAAATATGGAATGACCCACCCCTGCCCAATAAGTTTGTAGGAGCCGAGGATATAGCTCAGCGGCACAGTGCCTGTCTGGGAAGTGTGAGGTCATGAGTTTGATCCTGGAACCAAAAAAAAGTTTGTATCATGCCTAAGTCATTCTAGTCTCAAGAACACTCGGCCCAAAGCAAGCCTCACAGCTAAGTTATCAGGGAGGGCTTTCAGGTGATATTCAATCTTCCGACTGGATAAATAAACTTACTGCAGCCTTGGGCCCTCTCTCCTCTCCTCCTCCTCCTTCTTCCTCGCCCTTCCCATCAGGAGAGAAGGCTCCATCTGGCCTCCATTTTCTATAAAACATAAATATAAATAAATTAAATAAGTTTGTAAGTTTGCTGGCTTCCATCGCAGAAAAAGAATTTTCAAGCTGTGCCAGTGAGAAAGGGGAGAAGGGCTTAATAGGGGAAGATGTGGGATGCCCTTAGGGGGCAGTACGCTAAGAAGGGGGACCCATGCAGAGGGAACAGGGGGCCTCGCGTGTGTTTTGGGAGGCGGAAATCTGTGGAACTGCAGTCTTGTCTAGTTGGGGGAGAGCGTGGCTCAGCCCTCCTGCGGTGGTCCATTCAGTGGGAGACGCTGAAAATGGGGACCGTTCATAACCGAGGGCAGCCTCCTCCGAGCAAGTAGGATGGGCAAACCCATGAGCAAGAGAGAGGGAGGCGCGGGGTTTGCTGTGCTTTGGGAGAAGGGGGAGGGGAGGAAAGGGAAGGAAAGAGGGAAGGGATAGGGCAGAG
>NDGN011444057.1:18391-59013 GCA_002564285.1 Tympanoctomys barrerae
AGAGGGGAGAGTCTTTGCCCTGAGCTATAGCCCCGGGGTTTTCTTCTTCTATTTTTAATTTTAGGCAGGATTGTGGGGGCGGGGTTGTGTGTGGTTCCAGGAACTGAGCTCAGGACCTTGTGCTTGCCCAGCAGTGCTCTGCTGCTGAGCTCTATCCCTGGCCCTGAGACAGGGTTTGGCTTAATAAACTTCCACTAAGTTGCTTGCGCTAATCTCAGCCTTGCGACACTCCAGCCTCAGGCTCCTGGAGTGCTGGGGTTACAGGCGTGCGCCACCACGTCTGGCTCGTGTTCAGTTCACCAGTTCTGTGGATGGACTTGGAGGACAGCATGAGTGTCCCTAATGCCAGTGAACGGTATGGTTGAACGCAGCTGAGAGCTGGGCTCCGCGGTGCGTGGCTCCACAGCACTCGGGAGGCTGAGGCAGGCAGATCCTCCAGAGCTCAAGGGGGCTGAATCCTCCCGCTTTGGGGCCCCTCCTCCCTCACCGGCCCATCCCTCGCTTCCTTCTTTGCTGGCTTGCTGTTACCTGACTTCCTTGTGTGCCAAGGCCCAGCCTCCAAGGCCACCACCTCCTCCAGGCCTCCACAGCCAGCCCTGCTAGGGGGTGCGAGCCGTGTGTGCGCAGAGATCAGCTCAAGACGGGCTGGCAGCCCGAAGCCCACCCACTCATCCTTAGTGTGATCTTACTTGGAAAAGAGGTCTTCGCAGATAGGATCTGGGGATATGTCCTTACAGGAGAACACCCTGCACTAGGGTGCGCCCCAACCCAAGGAAGGCCCCCAAGTCTCTCTCAAAGAGATGGGGTGGAGAAACAGATTGGCAGGGCCACTTGACAACAGAAACAGCCGCAACCAGAAGGCGCCGGGACCGCCCCAAACTGGGAGGGCTTGAACGTTTCTCCTGGAGCCTTTAGAAGGACAAAGGTCCTGCCCAATCCTCGGTTCAGCTGCTGGCCCCATAACAGCAAGAAAACCGAATTCCATCGTCCTCAGTCCCGGGTCACCACGGTGTGAGAGGGCAGCCACAGCAACACAGGACACCCTCGGACCCGCTTTGCGTCTTCCCCTTTCCTGACTGACAGCATCGCCTTCCGGGGTTCCCCTGCCCTGCTCAGCAGAGAAGCAGGCGAGATACCTTGAGTCCAGGGGCAAGAGAGACAAATCAGACGCAGGAGGTTACGTATCACGTGGTTTCTCTGCAATCAAGGTGTATATGAGAGAGCAAATTAAAAAGATGTTAAGGGGGCCGGCAAGATAGCTCAGTGGTCTAAAGCTCCCACTTAGGCAAGCATAGGAACTGCGGTTCAATCCCTGGCACCACATGCAGCGTCAGCCCCGCCCCCAGAGCGGGAGCCATCCACTAAATAAATAAATGAATACGATGATAAGAAACAAATGGGGGGAAAGAAAGGGGGGAAGGGAAAGTAGAAAGCTCGAAGAATTTTTACATCTCACCTGCAGCCCAGGCCAGCCTCGAACTCCCTGCGATCCTCTGCACGTGGGCCACCGCACCTGTGGCTCAGGCTGATTGTTGACGCACCGGTTCCTCCCCAGGAACGTGCGTGTCCTGTGCTGCCGAGAAGCACTGACAAAACGTGTTTTTATAGAGTCAGGCATCGTTCTGGATTCGACTTTGCCCACTGGGCCCGGCAGCTGTGGGCCTCACCAGATGTCCCTGGCCTCGCCACTGGCCCCTGGCCCCGGGACGCAGTGAGCTGCTCGGGTGGGCCATTTCTCGCCGAGTCCGTTCCTGTCAAGGCTGCGAGCTTTGGGCCCCCAGCTCTGCCTCTGGCTCAGTGGGAATGGAAAGCACTTGACGCGGTCGTTCCAAGCGGCAAGTGAGATATTTGATAACAGACAAAACCAGAGCGAAACGTTTTGAGATTATTTAAGTCTAATTCTCACACCACGCGTGGGACGTGCCAGGTGTGAAATCTACTGCTGCGTGTAGAACGCCGCGGAGAGGCGGTTGGTTTCTTTGAAAGTGTAATTTGGCAAAAACTGTAATCCCAGCGCATGCGCCTTTTACACCGCAGCCCTTCCCTGCGTGCGTGGCTTACCGTTTTCTAGAGAAGCACAACGGGGAGGGTCTTCAGCTTGAAAATTCCTAAGGCAGCTGGTTCTGTCATTCCTGCTGCATTTACTAACCCCGGCCCAGTCAGGGAAAAAGGACACTAATTTTTCCCCATTAGCGCCGGGAGAAAAAAGTTCTAAAGGTTTTTTTTTTAATTGCAGCTTCCCTCTAACACTCGGTGCCTGTGAGATCATAACGTGGGAGCCCCTGGAGGACGACTCTGCAGTTAGTAAACTTTTGTACTGTGAATTTTATGTGAAAATAGGATCTACATGAAGATACATGGTTTTCTAAATGTTTTAAATTTTGCAAAGGTCAAGACAGCACAAAATAAACAAGGGTAGAAAATCCTGTGGATATAAGGGACAAGAGAAAAGTAAGGAACATGGTAGGTCGACAACTCAGATCAGGGGAGTGGAAGTCTTAAATTGACACCTAAAACAACTTTCTGGTGCGGTGAGTTGATTTGTGGTCTTAGAGCGCCCCCTGGTGTCTTCCTTAGTCGCTCGGCTGAGACAGCGGTGCACAGCAGCGCCACCTGGCGGGAGCCAACTACTGGCCGACCCGGAAGTGTGTTCTTTCTGACTCTGGAATTGAGAGCGCGAGAAAGTGCTCAGGACCAAGGGGCGTGTCCTGGCTGGCGCTAGGGCTCTTGGAGGAGCCAGGGAGGAGCAGGTCGTGGGGTCCGAGTACCTCCGACGTGTCCATCGTCATTCTGCACGGCCTGGTCCTGCCTGGCCCTCGCCTTTCCCAGGTGGACTGCAGCTGAGCCCCCACCCAGTCCCTCAGACCTCCAGCTCCCCACCCCACCCCAACCCCTCGACCCTGCGATCTGGGAACAGGCGCCTGGCAAGCAGGGACAGAGGTCTGGAGGAACAGACACGGCTGGGCCGCTGCGAGGCCCCACGCAGGCCGGCTGCACAGCCTCGGCCCCGCCCAGCCTGGCAAAGCAGATTCCACGCCCCCAGCCCCCAGAGGGAACCCGCCAGAGGGTCCACAGGACAGATGCTGGCGGATGCTCATCCACCCTCACTCTGCCGCCAGTGCTGTGTGTCCCTGGGCAAGCTGCTGGCCCGTTCTGAGCCTATGTCCTCAGCGACAAATGGCCGCGGAACAGAGCCTGCTCAGGGCTGCATTAGAAAGGTGGAATTTCAGGCTCTACTCTGAACTTCCCCAACTCCTTAAAGGTGGAAGGGCCCGCCGTGCACTCTATGAACCCCACTTTCTGTTACCACTGGAGCTATGGGCCTACCAGGGCCACCAGAAAGACTGGAGAAGGAGGTGCCCGACCAGGACTGCTCGAACACCAGCCTCTGGACTCCTGGAGGGAATTTCTTTTTCCTGTCTTTTTTATACTTTTTTTAAATGTACTTTTTAAAAATTACAGTTCTGCTGTTAGAATTGCTCCTCCTATGTGTGTACCGGGGAGAAGTAAAATCACAAACCCACGCCAGGCCTTGAGCGCCATTGCAAGGGTGGAAACAATCCACCAGTCTGCCAGTTGAGGGATGATGGGCCAGTGAGTCCACCATGGAGTATTACTCAGGCATGAAAAGGAATGAAGCAAAGATACCATAGTGTGGCTAAGCCTCAAAAACATGATACTGGGGAGGTAGACACCAGAAGCCACATACACGTGGCTTGACTTATGTGAGAGGTCCAGAGTGTACAACCCACACTGAAAGAGGTGGACCACTGGTGATTTAGGGATGGAGGGAGACTGAAAAAGATGATTTTGAACAGAAAAGAGGTTGGGGGCAAGTATTAAAACATTCCGAAAGTAGACAGGTGCCAGCTGCACAAGCCTGAAGCTTCCCCCGTGCTGCGGTTCCCGCGTCTTCCCAGTGCACAGGGCCACATCCCAGTCTTGGCAGCGCACAGGTGCATCAAGCCCACCCGCCTCCGCCTCACGCAGCGCTAGGAGCCTGGGTTTGCCTTTGACCCCAGCCTTTCTGCTCAGATACACACACAGACGTTTATTGGGTCCGCCTCTAACATCGTAACTCAGCGAGCACACACGCATCTCCTAGGCAACTTGCTGCCTCCCCTGCCTGACGCATCACGTGCAGCGCCTCGTGACTGGCCCTTGGCCTCTCCGTGCAGAGCCAGTCATTTCTTCATAGCTGGGCAACATCCCCCCGCCCGCCCTGAGTCTCATGGTGGGCACTTGTCACCAAGAACAGCTGTCCCGGACTTGGCCAACCTGTCCTGCTCTGTCCCAGACTCTATAGGATGGTGGTTGGGCTGGGTCGGGGCATTCTGATGCCTGCGGACCGAGAGCCACCTCACAGGGGTGCAAGCTGCACAGGCCCTCCGTGCACACACATACCCAGGAGGGGCCCGGATGTGATCATTTTTCCACTTGTGAATTGACACATGCTGTCCGCACCAGCAAAAGTGCTGCTTTGTGATTTCCTTGTCGACCACATGGTGGAGCCTCTTGCCAAAGAGTGGGGCAGAGCTAGGGCTGCGGGGACCCGGCTGCAGGGACAGGGCTGCCGGCCCTCTGCCACGCCACGAGACCCTCGCGTGCGCCCCACTGTGGGCCCACGTGCCCGCCTGGCGACAGTCCCAGGTTCAGGCTGAAACGCCCACCTGCGAGCCCCACAGCCGCCCGGCTCTCGAGTTTTCTGAGTGGCGCAGTCTGCGGCATCTCTGACATTTGCGATGAGCACAAACACCGGTGTTTTTCTAAATGTTAATGGGTTTCTGTGCCCTCTGCTGGCTGCTTAGGCAGTCAGTGCGCAGTGCGGAGGCAGAGCCCGGTGACTGGAATTTTCCTCTTCCCCAGGAGCTTGTTTTCTTCTCCTGCAGAACCAGCCGAGTTCAGAAAGCACTTGTGCGCAAGTTGCGGAGAAGATCCCCCCACACACCTGCTTGCTATCAAAATCAACAAGTGCAAGGGAAATTATTCATCTCCCACTTGGGGGAATTATTAGTTCTAGACGGAGACTCTTATTGTAGAAGAATTTACGAGACTCTCTGGAAACAGGGAATGTATTGATTCCCAGTGAGTAAACATTTTAAGCAAATTAAGTGGTGGTTGTGATAATAATGATAATGGTTACCATTTTTCAAGTGTCAGTTCTGTGCCCTGCATTTAATCCCTCTAGTGACAACAGGGGACAGATTTCATTATCCAAATATGACACAGGAGGAAACTGAGGCTCTAAGAGGTACAAGCGTGGCCTGGTGCCAAAAGGTAAATGGCAGAGAATTCTGACCAGGTCTGGAAGATGCAAGGCCAGACGTGTCCCGGGGTACTGCAGGCTCAGGCTATCGGGGCCTTGGGTCTTGGGGGCTCCATTCCCAGCAGCTGTGCATTCCCCCAACATGACCAGATTGGTGAGAAGCAGGGGACACGCGCACTGCATGAGGAAGTTGAGGCTCTGGGTCACATACCTGGCCCCCCAGAGTCCCAAAGCAGGATGCTGTGAGGCAACATCAGCAAGCCACTGTTGCTTCCCAAAGTCTGGTCTTGCTGTCTGGCTGGTGTCCCAAGATGTCGGGGAGAAACTAGCCCAAGAGAACACTTGCTCCATGTTGATAAGAAAAGCCGGCACTGAAGCCCCAGGGGAGAGAAGGCAGGGCACTGCAAGCCTGGTGGGCCCCAGGCGCTAAGAGGTCCCCAGAGTGGCCAAGAGTCTGGAGCAGCAGGTGTGTAAAGCAACCCCAACGTGCAAGTGCACATGTAGCAAAGTAGCTCCAAAATTTGCTAGTGCATGTCAACCACCTGCCCAGCAGGCTTTCTGTGGGTGTAGGGGCAGCAACCCTCCACAAGCCCTCAGTGACACCTGCAGTCTGCTGCAGTCCCCGTGCCATAGGTTCACCACCACAGGTGTGACCTGGACTGATTTCCATGCGATGGGGGGCTTTGGGGGAGGGGGGCTATTTGATCATTGTTTTAGCCTTTACGCTGCTGAAGCTGCAACCCAGGACCCAGCACGGCTAGGCAAGGGCTGTCCCACAGAGCTGCACCCCTGTCCCCAACAGGGTGGCCAGACTGTCCTAAGCAACGATCACCCAGCTCCTAGGAGTGTGTTCAAATGAGCCTGCACACAGACTGACCGCAACTATCACCACAGAGAGCCTGGAACTTGCCCAGAGTCTTGCTGAATCAGGGGCCTGTAAAGATCCAGCGCTTGCCCCCCAAGTCATGGGCCCCAGTGCCAGGCACTTGGCTCTGCCAACGACAAAGACAGCTGGGCTGTGCTCATGCCAGACACACAACCTGGACTGATGCCACCAGTTAAGAAGGGCCCGGGCCCCGCAGCACCAGCTCGCTAGCTGTGGGAACTGGCCCAGCAGGTTGTGCTGCTGCACGTCTGCTTGCCGACACCAGAGTGCGTGCATGTGCCAGGAGCAGGGTTTCCGTTCTGACTGTGGCTGCTAAACTTTTCTTTTCTTGACTATTATTGTCAAACAGATGGGCCCAGCCATATAAACTGTGCAAGACCACATCGTCGACACAGATCTTCCTGGCTGTGACAGCAGGAAACACGGCTCATTAATTTAAAAGCCAAATCCAGTTATTGGAATGTAAGTGGTTGCAAACAGAGCTCTGGTGTGAAGGGACCTTTGCCACGTGTTTCAGCAATGGAAGACTTGCCAGGATGTGCTCTCAGGAACCATAAACCCCTGGGGAGGTAGGGGCGACGTGGGTTACCCCACAGGGCCTGTGGTTGTTCGCTCGCTGTGGCTTCAGGCTGCAAATCCTCCCTAGGGAATTTAGGTTGTGTCTGGCCCTTTTTCCAATGAAGCAAATCAAGTGTGACAGGGAACGGCAGTCCCCTGGGAGAGCCCCCCTTCACACCTCACTCTTCAAAACTTCAGGCTGACACTAAACATCCAGGAGTTCCACTGCCAGAAAGCTAGGCTGCTGCTCTGGAAGCTCTCGAAGGATCTGGCAGTCTTCGGCTCATCTTCCCTGCTGTGGCATGCCTGGCTCTCCCCACTCAGGGCCCGGGGGCCCCAGTGGAAATATTGTAGGACCAAGGCCTGAGTTAAGGGTAGACCACCACAAGGGTCTGCCAGAAGGTAGGAAGGGTGGAAAAAGCTCCGGGGACACTGCTGGGGCAACCAGAAGAGGAGGCCGGCTTGATTCTCTGCTCACCTGCTGCACTGTCCACCATACCTGAGGCCAGCAAGTCCCCCTCAGTGAGGGTGACAAGGGGTAGCAGCCATCCCCTCCCCTGTTACTTGTGCCCCTTGACTGTATCAGTCAGTAGATGGCTCGGAGATGGCTCGGCCAAACTTCTGGAACATTACCAGCCAGGGCAGCGTTTCGTTTCAAAGGTTTCACCAACTGAAATTCACAGCCCACACGACGCACGACCTCCCGACATCTGTGGCACTTGTTTTGTACAATAACAATAGCTCTCTTGTCATTACTGTTATTACCCCTATTATGCTGGTGCATTAGACAGTCTCCAGAAAACAGAGGAGGTAATTGGCTTCCTATCACCCCAAACAGTGTGATTGGACACAATGTACAAAATGGCTCAGAATTCCAGGCTGGCACCAGCACCTGTGAGGTCGCTAACAAATTACTAAATCAATGCAGGACTCTACACCCTCCTGGAGCCCTGGGCAAGCAGGACAGCACGCTGGGGGCTGAATCAGAGGAGTCTTTTTTTTTTTTCTGCTCAGATGGCTGTGGTGGAGGCCCTGGTGGGGTTGAGCTCCAGACAGCCCCCCACTGCGCCCTGCCCCCGGCCTTCCAGGAGCCGCGTCAGGGTCCTCCCAGCCCCCAGCCGGGCATTGCCTGCCTGAGGACCTTCTTCACGGTCAGCTTGCTGCGGCCCTTGGCCCCCGACTTAGCCAACCTGTACAGGAGGAACATGCGCCGCTCGCTCTGCTTACGATGAAGGCGGCGTGCAGTGGCGATGGGGGTCTCCCCATGGGCGTCCTTGTCATAGATGGACGCCCCATGCTCCAGCAGGAGAGCGATGCAGTCCAGGCGGCCCATGGCGGCGGCCACGTGCAGGGCTGTCCTGCCCACTGGGGACCTGCTGCGGCAGCTGGCTCCTGGAAGACAGAGAAGTGGATTGGGCTGTGCTGACCAGGATCCTTGTCATGAGAGAGGCTCAGGGAACCCAGCACCCTGCAAGGCTGGGGCAGGAACATCCGAGTGTGAGCCCAGCCTGGGCACCTTAGCTACTGAGCCAGACCCTGTGCCAAAGGGCGGAGGATGCAGCTCTGTGGAAAGGGTCTAGACCCAGTACTCACGTTCCTGTCCTCACCCGGCACTGCCACCTCCGTGCTTTTCCTACCCCACTCCTGGCTCCAGGAACACCTGCCTCCTGCCTCCCCACCAACGGGCCCTTTGTATGTGCCATGTCTCCTGCAGCGGCACCCGCCTCCCCCCACAGAGCTCACACCCCTTTGGGTTTCATTCACTTTCCCTGAAGACCCCTCCAAAACCTGCCTTCCCCACACTGCCTCCTGCACATACTCAGAAGCCTCCTCTCATCTTCAGCACCCCTGTCTGTGATGGATAGACGCTGGGATTATTACTAATAGACTACGCACTTCTCCTAAACTCCATGTGGGCAGAAACATACTTGTTTTGGTCAGCGTGGTTTTCACTGGGGCACATAGTGCAAGGCCTGGAGAGGTGACAGCCAGCCAGCCGCCTGACCCATGGATGGCTCTCACCTCCACCAAATCCCTCACAGCAGAAACAGGAGACAGATGGTTCCCGCCATGTGCCCCTGTGCAGACTCGTTATATTGTATCACATACAGAGTAACAAATATCACAACACAGAAAACAAAGCAATTCAATTAAATTCAGCGACATTTCTGGAGCCCTTTCCTATGAGCTATGGTTGGTTGGTGGGAAAAAGTTTTAAATAGGTTCTCCCAACCAGCACGGGCCTCAGCCCACCTCCCAAGCAGCGCCTGCAGAGGACGGGAAACTTTGCAAAGCCGGCTGTCATTTTTAACCAGTGCCTTCAAATATATCACAATTCTATCAGAGTGAAAATGACTTTTTATTGGTTTAAAGTACTGGGCTGTGGCAAGCCTGTATTTCATCTTCTACCAGAGAGAAACAAAGGGCGGCGGAGGAGGCAGAGAATGCGGCGGTGGCACCTGCCCCGCCACAGACGTTTATGGGCCCGACACTTAGCCTTGTCATCTGGCTGCCAGCTCAGGCTGGGAGAGAGACGCTGCAGGACAGCAGGCAGGAGAGGGATGCGGTGCGGGTGCAGTGGGGGGAGTCCCTGGCACGCACTCCCCCTGCACGGCCTTCCTTGCGGTGGCCTGGGCCACCTACACTATAGTCTAAAGTGGCTTTCTCTTTCGGTACTGTAGATGGAACCCAGGGTCTTTGCACTGAACTTTATCCCTAGAACTTGTTTTTGGAATTAGTTTTTTTTTTTGTGTTTAGTTTCTTTTTCTGACTTTTTGACTCAGGGTCTCACTATGCAGTTCAGGGGGCCTTCAACTCAGTTTGTAGACAACTGGCCTCTGACTTACAGCCATCCTCCTGCCTCAGGCTCCGGAGTGCTAGGATTACAGGTGTGCACCAACATGCCCAGCCGTATGTTTAAAATACGCACACACACACAGTCTTGTTAGGTGGCTGAGTTGCCCAAACTTGCAGCCCTCCTGCCTCAGCCTCCTCGGGCACTGAGAATACAGGCACATGCCACCACACCCGGCTGGCCTCTGTTGGTTTTGAATGACCCTCATCTTAGCAGATATCATTCCTTCCCAAATACCCCATATCCAGAGAGAATAAAGGACACTCCTGCCGATGCTCATCCAAACTACTTTTGTTCAGGGATGCCACTGGCTAAGGCTTCTGTTTCTATGGACAAAAAGACATGGAGCGGTTCCCAGGGAGATGGCTCGGCAGCATAAGTGCCTGCCTGGCAAGTGCAAGGTCCCGAGTTCAATTCCCAATACTGGAGGGGAAAAAAAGGAGAGAGACATGTGGTTGTCCTTAAGTAGAGAGTGGGGAGAGCTGGGGATGTCTGCTTGCTTAGGAAACAATCAGAAGAGGAGGAAGGATGGAGAGCTCACAGCCTCCCACCCCCTACGCAGCTGCCGCAGCTGGGCCCAGCCAGTGCGGCCCATGGCAGAATTCCAGCTTCGAACAGCACATGGTGCTCCCAGCAGCCTATCTCCTGGGAGATGTCATGCAAGGAAACCCTGCGGTCACACTCTTTGTCTCGGTGTCCTGCATAGCCCAGAGGTGTGGTTCAGAGAAGGACATGGCTTCCAGCTGGTACATCCTGAAGGCACATACATTCCTAGGAAGGACCCAGACAGCAGGGGTCCTGCTTAAGGGGTGACAACAGTCTAGTCTAGGAGGTCACCAGAAGAAACCAGGAAGAGACAATAATGTGCCCACCCCCTGACTTTAGCGGTAAGATTCGTCCGCAATTACCATGTTCTAGAAGGTGCTGCACAGCCTCAAAATGCCCTCTGTGGGAGGTGATGTACAGCGCCACAAAAGCCCTCTGAGATGTCCATTGCTTCCACTCTGCACCCTCAAGACGTTCAGAATTTGCCGTTCGGTAGAAAGAATCTTCAGTGATCCCAAGACAGGACAGCTGGGCAAAAGAATCGCAGTGTGGTTATTCCCGGGAGTGCAGATTGTTCTAGAAAACAAGGTGTGAGAGGCTAGAGGCTGACAGGGATTGCTGGGAGGAAAGTTTACCTGACCCTAAACCAAGTGATGATCCATGATGGGAAAAGAGAGGTACAAGTCCTAATGCTTGGTGGAAAAGGTGGGAAATGCCACTGTAGGGGGGCGAAGGACGTGCAGGCCTGCCAGCCAGGCTGGGGAGGCAGAAAGCTGTTCCTGTCAACACTTGGAAGAGAGAAACTGGCTCCTCCGATGCCCAGGGCAAGGTGGTTGTGGTCAGTAAGTAAGCCATCAGCCAGCACAATATGGACCAAGAGGGGAGCCCAGGAACAAGGGAAGTCCTCCTGGGGACATGATGGATTCTGGCCTTCTGGTCTGCTTTTGTGGCCACTGTCCCTGCTGCCTTTTGGTCACTCTGAATTCACCTCCAGATGAACAACGAAGCACAGAACCATCTCAGGGTGAATCAAGCGTGGGAGAAAAGCTATGGGGGTCCCTGGGTGTTGGGGTCAGTTGGGGGAGCCGAGCAGAAGGGAACAGAGGAGAGGCAGACATGGGACAGAGGCAATGGCCGTTCTGACTCAGGAGCTCAGGCCAAGAGAAATAGCTCCACACCCAGAGCAAAAGCCAGAAAGCAGAACTCGGATGAAATCCTTCATGGAAGAGGAGAGATGGGACTGAGAGGCAGGCACAAAGGAGGAATGGTGGGGAAGGTACCGGAAGATGTGCAAAAGCTGGGACAGGACAGAGCCCCCACCCCTTTCTGCCGCATCCCCAGCCACCCCTCAGGCCTTCCCAGGCCAAAGCCCAGCAGCCCTCGGACACCTTCCCAGCACGGGAGCTCCAGCGCCTCTTCCCCGCCACACCTGTTCTCTAGAAAGTGCGCTTGTCTGGAGCCAGCGAGCCATCTTCCCTGATCAGGAACATCCTGGTCACTGTGCTCTCTCCCTACCTGGTCCAGAGTCCCGCAGGGCCCAGCAGTAGCTTTGGAAACAACCCATGCCTCTTGCCATCCCCAAACTCTGGACTTGCCCTGGAGAGGAGTGGACCCCTGTGTTCTTGTCACACACAGATTTGCACTGCACTGCACCTTAATAATCTGGAGTTCTTCACTAGTGTTAGATTTTCAACTTTTTAGACTAGCCATAGGAAGAGAAAATCGGTCCCCTTGAGTCCTTAGGGACACTGTATTATAATCCATAAAAAAAAACAGTAAAATCATAAATCCAGAGGGAAGGGAGACACTTGATATGGAATTTGATAATCCTGACATAGGTCCTTATCTTTTTTCTTTTTCCTACTCTGAAGCCTTGACACAAATATTCATACCAAAGCCTGTTTTTCCCTCACAATTTATGGTTGCTTCATGTAACATTCTTTCAAAGAAGCATGAAGACACCTTATTGGGGTCCCCTTCCACCGCTGCCACAACCAGATCTGTCCAGCCATCATGATGCCAGATACATAGAGAAAGAACTCCACCCGGAATGATGTCATGGAACCTCAGGGTAGTGTCATCCATTAAATCTCCTGTGGGGAATAAGTTTTCCTTTAAAACAATTTGTGCATTACAGACAGACTATTACACTGGCTAAGAGATTATCTGACCTTAAATATCACGGAAATAATTTTAGAATCTTGAAAAGTCTCATTTGATGATTCCACATGAGTCTGTTTGCTGTCGTTAATGCTTTTTAGAAAATTAATTTGGCTCAGCTCAGACAGAAGCTGGACCAAACGAGCACGCGCACACACACACGCACACGCACACAATCAGACAATGTCTACAATTTATAAAATTCTGTAATTATAGCTTGTCCTGTTGAGAAAAAGAATACAAGTCAGTAAAGTAATTTTCTGAGGTAAAAACTCTACACAAAGAACTACTTAAGCCTGATGTAACTATGTATTATAGGCCAGGCAAAATGTACCTACACAAGTTATACACGTTTAACTAAAATACCAACTCTTCCTGAAATGCTGCCATTAGTTGACTAAACAGGAGACTGATTAAAAAAAAAAAAATGTTGGATAATTCAAATGATGGCCTGTGGAAGGGCTTGTCAGACATGGCACCAGTGACATTTTGAAAGAAATAGTTCTGTCCTACTACCTGCAGGACATTCAGCAGCAGGTCCAGCCTCTACCCAGCAGAAGCCAACTGTACCTACCACCGATTTCACAGTCAAAAATGGCTCCACACATTGCTGATGGCTGCTGGGGGACAAGACGGTCCCAAGTAGACTTCTTATGGTGACGTAAGAAGCCAAGGCTGACATTCGCCATACCTGGAGGCCAGAGCTCCTCTGCCCGTTGTCACCCGGCAAGGCACCTCCTTCCTGTGAAAGAGCGGGCCGAGACACAGGTGCGGCAGGAATCCAGACCCTGAGGAAGGCTGCAAGCAGCGGTGGAGAGAATGGCATGAAGAACATTTTCAGAAAGGGCAGCTGGGCCTAGTTGACCTATTCAGCACATGCCCACTTGGAAGCATGCTAGCCACCTCCAGTCTTGAAGATAACAGTACAAGTCACTTCTGTCATAAACAATGGCAAACATAAAATCTCAGATGCGCCCAGGCCAAGTCACCCTCTATTCTAAGGGGCAGAATTCCCAAAGATTCTACTTCCCTGATGGAGGGGTGGCATTGGGCCCATGTGCCAGGTACTTTAGTCATTCCTCTGTGCTTGTGATCAATGCCGCATCCTTGAGTCCCCATGACAACCTCCCAAGGCCAGTGGGCCTCCATCTGCCTGCGCACGTCAAGGCTTGTCTACACGCCTGGGCAGAGCGGCTTCCTAGCTGACTTGGGCAGCCGTGCTCCAGAGCGTGGGTGTACACAAGGCATACTGACTTGCAGGCTGGTTACCTCAGGTCCTGAGTGTGGTTTGAAAGCGGAGGATAATAAGTAATGAATGTAAGACAACTTGACTTCCTAACTACTAGAAATACTGCGGGATACGCAGGCATGAAGAGAGGATGTGCTCCTCGAGAAGTTGCAGCTCATCTGTTTTACAAAGCTGTCACTGCCGGGGGCTCCAGCACTGATTATCAGCAGCTAAATAAATTATCCAAGTTGGTAACAGATGTGGAGAGTGACCCCCACTCATGAATTTGCTCACCCCTTTAGATTTGTGCATCTCAAGATTTTCACACACATGATCTCATTTGATCTTCTCCCTACAGCCTCTGAGGTGGGCAGAAGAAGTGTCGGCTGATTATTTATGGGCAGTAGCCCAAATTTCTCCCTGCACCTTCTCACTTGCTTGCCAAGCACAGTAAGGGCTGCACACAGAGAGAGGTCAAGCTTGCAGCAGTTGCTAAGTGACTGCTAAGTGATAGCATCGTGACATCACGGTTAAGTCACCCATATTTCTCTCCCTCCTAGCTGCCTTGAATTTATTGTTCAGCCTAGCTCATCAGTGAAAATAAATGAACAGAGGGGGTCCAGACATTGGTAGTTTGGGATACATAATTTTCCAATTGCTTGTTGGGGAGCTCTTAGGCCTTAATGATTCACCTCATTCTTTCTTATGTTAACTGCAGACTAGACTCAAGATTTGCTAAATAAAGCCTCCAAAATGCCCAAGAGCCTCTTCTGAGACTCCTACAGGACAATATGTCATGAAAAATGGTCAGCTTGCTTGCAAGAGTACAAAGAAAGGAGCTTCTGGTCTTCCCTACATATCTGAGGCTTCCCAAGTCATTGCTGTCCACAGAGGGAAGGGTAATCCGACTGCAGCCTTGCTAATATCGGCGCTTCACCTTCTGTGCAGCAACCCAGATATTTTTCCCCATTATTTTCTTGAAGTGCTTTGCATTGCTTTCAGCTGGGTGAGGAGAGGATGGAGCCTCCCCCTACCCAGGGCTTCAGTCCTGCTCTCACATCCTGAATAGCACAGAGAACTAGGAAAGTCATGACCTCTGGTGGAGGGAAGGAGATGGATGGAGGGAGAGGAGAGGCTATAGGATCCTTGGCCTCCCCTGGGATTTGTCTGGATAGGGGGCCTTGAGATCCTGATTTAGGGATGGTGAGCTATAGGGACTGGGTTCTGAGTCTGGTTGGCATAGCTTTGAGCTCTTGGGCAAGGACACAACTTGAACTCTGCATTCTGATGTAGACTGGGTTAGTGTCAACACTGGGGATTGAAATGCAGACAGAATTCATTCTGGACTTGGGATTTTGATGAAAACAAGGTTTGGGGGAAATCTGCTCTGTGATGTAGAGTCCTTGTATAGCCAGGACTTGTCTTGGAGCTTAAGGTTCTCATGAATCCCCCTGGGTAGTAGGTCCCTGGGGGTTAGGGATAAGGCAAATCTGCTTTGAAATTTGGATTATTTGTGGTAATAGGATCTGCTCCAGGATTTAAGTGTCTTGATGTAGGCGGGGTTTGATCTAGAATCTGGGTGTGGATGGGCAGATTCTAGCTCAAAGATTTGAGTACCAAATACAAAGTTTGCTTTTAGTACTAAGGTCCTGGCACAAGCCTTGCTTTGAACCTTGCCTTTCCGAATGGACGTGTTTGGCTTCTGTCTGTCTTATGGTGCTGATGGTTTCTGTGGAGGTTAGGCGTTCAGCTATGGGTAGGTTTGACTTGAGTTTTGATGTCCTGTTGTGGGCAAGATTTGTCTCATTCCTGAAACTCTTATGAGGACTTAGGGGTTCTGAGGTGGTCATGGTGAACTCAGGGACCAGCTCTCATATGTGGACAGAGTTGGCTTTGGATTTGGGCATCCAGATGTGGACAGGGTTGGCTTTGAATTTTGGGGTCCAGAAATGAGCAAGGTGCATTGAGGGCTTGAGCACCTTTAGGCAGAAGTGGCTGATAGGCTGGAGTGTAATGCCCAGACAGTGAGATGGAGGTTGGGCTCAGAATGCATAGCTCTTCTGCATGAGGGCTGTGATGTGAGATCCGCCCTAGGCTTAGGGTTCTGCTGTGCCAAAGGACAGCTTGGGGACCTGCGGTGCAGAAGTGGCAGTGTGTGGAGTGCATGGGACCTGGGGCAGCTGAAGTTTGCTTTGGGCTTTAACATCCCTGTGCAGACACCCTTGTGGAGGACTCTGGGTTCTGGTGGTCATATGGCTAGCCTAGGGATTTGGGGCTCAGGTTTAGCCAAGCCTGTACTTGGCTTTGGGGTCCTGAAGGAAGGTTTGTGGACACAGTTGCTGGATGATTCAGCATTCTCAGGTAGTGATGGGTTAGCCTGGATATTTGGGGTTCAGTCTCGGGCAGGCTTGTTTTGGGGTCCTGAGGTCACGATAGTTGTGTCGCCCTGGTATGGGCACAGAAGGTTAGAGCAATTGTATTGCTGACGGTCACAAGTCTGCATGATCAGCTTGGGTGTGAGCACCTGGAGGAACTATGGGTAAGAAACTAAATCATGTGTCTACAGAGGGTTGTGAGGTGTCTCCAATGGATTCTGAAGAAGTGGCAAGTTTGCCCTGGATTTTAGGGTCCTACTGAGAACAGATGTTGCTTCAGATTTATAGTCTTAAGTGAATCTGGGTGGTTGGAGGATTTGGGTCCCTTATGAAGAAGCTGCAATGGACTGTCCTTCTGTGGCTTTGAGATCTGGGGATCCAGTAGGAACAAGATTTGTTCAAGGTTGATACATGTTGCCTAATATAGACTGTACTGCAGGTTTGCTTTGGGATTTGGGATCTAATGCAAACTCAGTGTGTCTGGGCTTGGGAAGTCCCTATGTGGTCACAACCCCAAGCAGCTCTCCCAACTAGGGTTTCAAGGTAGCTGGGGTTTACTTGGACATCTGGGGCGCTCCTAAAGGTAGGTTTTCCTTGGGGACTCCATCAGAAATGGTCCAGGTACCCCCGGGTTTGAGGGAGCGCTTGTAAGGTAGGAGTGGGTCGGGTGGGAGACACCTTGGTCCAGGTACTGCAGCCGCTGGAGGTTGAAGGGGATGCCGGCCATCAGGTCCAGGTCCTCCTTGAGCTCTCGCACGGTCATGTCGCTGCGGCAGTTGGCCATGCGGAACATCTCTCCGGTCTCCTCCAATCTAATGCGCAGGAAGAAGACATCTGGGACCAGGTCGAGCACCTGCGGGTCACTGGCCAGCTGCTTGCTTCGCCCGCGGACCTGGGCCGAGGGGGCCATGCCCAGCGACCGCAGGGCCCCCGTGCAGCTCAGCCCGCCTGCCACAGGGTCGCCGGCAGGGCCCCCCCCAGGGCTTCTTAGTCCACGCTCCTCTCGCCCCCGCAGCTGCCCGCATGGTCCGCGCGCGTCATTCCTGCTCGAGTGCGGCGGCCGCGCGTCATCAACGCCCCCGCCACCTGCGCCCAGCCCGACTGTGACGCCCAAGCCTGCGCTAGGAGCCGCCTCCACACGGGGCTCGGGAGGTCGTCCTCCGCCCCCCACCAACTCTCCCCCACCCCCGAGCGGGGTGGGGGCCCCAGAATAAGCATGGTTTCCCACCCGCAGCACCACACTCTGCCTGGGGACAAAGGAGCAGCTTCATGAGCTCTTAGATTCTTAAGTAAAAGCAAATGGACACAGCCGCCCTGAAAAGCAGGGAGATTGGTGCCTGCCAGGTCCAGCCCCTCCTCCGCAGCTTCCAGCCACTGCCCCTGTCTTTTCTTTACCTGGGAAAACGGGAGGGTGGGTTCTTGTGGCTGTTGGGAAACTTGGCCCCTCTTCTCCGGGTCTGTTTGAAATACAATCTTTGCATAATTTACAGCAAACTATGTGGAGGAATTATGCATAAGAAACTAAAATACGCGTGTCTACAGAGTTGTGAAGCGGGGCTCCACAGTATTTCCAGCATAAAGGGAAAACCCACTACTGCAGAAATACGACTCCCTGCAGCACAGCCCTCCCTGCAGCACAGCCCTCCCTGCAGCACAGCCCTCCGGACTGGTGGAGGGCTTAGCACCCAGACAGGACATTTACATTTGCAAAGCGGCATCAAACCCTCCAATTTAAAAGTGGTCGATCCTGGGAGGAAGATGCGAGAAGAACCCTGACATGCTCAACTGGGGGCGTCCACCTGGGGGGCGGGCTGAGGGCTCCCAGCCGGTCGGAAGCAGAAGTGCAGTGTTTGGCAGTCCCTGCTGAAGACCAAGTGCCTGAGCGCAGGCAAGCCAGAAGCGCGCTTGTGGGCTCCAGTTAAAGGGGCTCCTGTGAGCTGAAAGCTACCAATGGCCAGGCGAAGGGGGACGAGGCCGGGAAAGGGGAGGGGCGCCAGAACGATTTCAAATAACTCCCAGTTGTTACAAAACAAGAATAAAATTGAAGCTTTAAAAAACTTTTTTTTTTCTTTGCAAAGAAATAACAGCCATTAAAAACAAAATGCACTGGAAAGGCACTTGTATTAAACGACAGACAATCTTAACATATGAACTGAAATCGAGGTCACTGGCCAGCGTGTCTAGTCTCACGAGCCACGCTGAGGTTCAGCATGCCAGGGTCACCCCTCACCAGCTGAAGCTCATTGTTTTCCTTAGGGAATATTGAGCTCTGTATAAAAACAAGATTACAATTAAATAATTCTACCTGCTGCTAAATCAACAGACTTCAACAACATGACAACCTTGTTTCCTAGAAAACAAAAATCTAAAAATTTCCTGATATCAAAACAAAACCACTTATTTACTTTGGGCAAGTATTAAACACAAGATTGATTGTCTTTTTTTTTTTTTTTTAATGTAACCTCTAATTTAAGGAATTTTCTGCCAAATACGCTGATGCTACCCTGGCTTGAACTTCACTCATACATACCTTATTTTCAGTAGCACCGACAGTTTCCCTCCTCTTTAAAAGAATCACATCAATGGAATTTGGGGGTTGGAAAAGGGATATGCTTTTTACCAGGAAACAATACAGTTTCAGACATTTTATTTAAAACAAAATAAATGGCATACAAGAAAACAGAGGGAATCCTGGAAAGAGCTCCCACATCCTCTGCAGCCAGTTCCTGGGACCCCCACTCCCACACCTTTGGGGAGCTAAAAGCAGAAACAAAAATGGCCGCAGCCTGTGCGCCTGCAGAACTGAAGCTGGTGTTTCGGAACCCTGATTAACCATCACTGAGTGGCCAAGTTAAATTCCAGGGCATTTTCTCTCCGTGTAACATTTTAAAGCATGAAATCTAAAGTCCCAGCACTGACATCAACTTAAATCAACTGGGATTTGCTGAGCAATTTCTGATCTGAACTATGGTTTCCTATTTATTGCTGCTGAGCTCTTAAAGCCCTGAAGCCAACAGCCTCGCATCTCAACTATCAGTTTCCTTCCTGAGTTCATAAACATGTTACAAACAATATATCCACATAAAAATGCAAACACTTCCCGCTTCCTGCCCTAGCCAGGCCCAGCCCACATCTCTGTGCATAGACTTCCCCCAGGAAGGGGGCACTGAGGGCTTCCGGAGCTGGTCGAAGTACAGCTGATAACAAAAGTACAGAATTTGAAAGACGACAGTAAGTCATTCTTTAGATTTCTTCATCAAATGACCCTGAAGATAACTCAGTGGTGTAAGTGCTGCCTGGCAAGCACAAGGTCCTGAGTTTGATCCCCAGTACTGAAGCAAAAAAAAGAAAGATTTATCACAGTTTTAACAGTAAACAAACTGGTTTATATTTGCAGCAACTCAAAGTGGCACATAAATTTACATGATGTGTTTGTTCAGCTCACTAACAGGAGGCTAACATTGATATATTTTTGTCTTGTTAAGGGCTATTTACATATATACAGTATTTCATTAAAAATAAAATATAATACCATACACTAGATTTTATAAGTAAGCATAAGGGAAGTAAATATGCAGGTCTGTTAAAAATTAAGAGCATCTGATAAGCTACTTGATTGGGGCCAAGGGGGCATCCAATAACAATCTGTCACAGAGAAATCGCTGGTAGGCAGGCAGATGGCATGGAGGCCCGATGCCCACCAGTGCCCCACAACCTCTGTGCAGACTGGCCCTGCTCAGGCCTGGAGTGCAGGCGGCACAGTACTGGCCTTGGCCACCTGAAAAAGTCCCTAGCTGGGGCTCCATCCACAGCCGCAGACAGTGAAGGGTCAGTCACTTGCGTAGATGGCTGAGGTCACACATCTCTTCTCCTTCAGCAGGTGGAACATTCAGTTCACCTGCAAGTTCCAAGCCACAGGCGCCAAGCATGACGTCACCAGCCTGCAAGTCATCACCAAGGAGTTAATTTTGCTTTTCCAGGCCAGTAGTGTCTGTTACATTCTGCTGCTTTGGTTCTAGGGTGGCAAAAAAGGAAACATCCTGGTCCCGGTCAGACTGCAAAGCCAACACAGTCTCTTCAATGACTTCAAGATGAGGGTTACCAGCATTTCTAAAATATGCTAAGAAAAGAACAGAAGTGTGAATCACGTGTGCCTGAACAGTGTTCTAAAACATACTCTAGTTTTCTTTTGATGTGGTGGTTTTAAACTGAGTATCAGGAGAATAAATCATTTGTGGTAGAACAGTCATAGACATAAGTCCTTTCAAATAATAAAATACCTTAATCAAACTCTTAAATTTTAAAGATGGACTCACAATGGCTATGCATATTTTTAAATGTATAGTAACTGGCTGGGCATGGTGGCTCACAACTGTAATCCCAGCACTTGGGAGGCTGAGGCAGGAAGACTGCTGTGAGTTCAAGGCCAACCTGAGCTACACAGTGAAACCCCGACTCTAAGCAAGCAAACAAAATTATAGTAACCAAAAGTAGTTAGTATTGTTTTCTCCCCCCTCNAAAAAAAAAAAAAAAAAAAAACCTGTAACAAAATACCTTATAATGTAAAGAACACAGAAGAAGGAACAGAATGTTGGCAAGGGATAAAATGGCACACACACACACACACACACACACACACACACACACAGTTTAGAGTTTAAGGGAAGACCTTAAGCTGTTTCCTTCATGTGGTGTAAAAACAATACATCCAAAGCACACAGCTGACATCAGGCCTTGTTCAGGCTTAAATGACAAACTAGGTTGGGTGATGCCTTTTTACTCGCATACATTTAACAGCAGCTAAGGCTGAAGCTTGTTACCTTTCCTAATTTTTCAAATCATAACTCGAACTTACAAGTTTCACCAAGTACAGCCGTGCACTCCTGCAAGCCCAGCACTCTGGGACGCTGAGGCAGGAGAACTGCAAGCTCAAGCCCAGCCTGGGCAACTTAGCAAGATTTGGTCTCAAAACAAAAAAAGTTGGGGATTTATCTTAGTGTGAAGGCCTTTCATTCAATCCCTAGTACTGTAATGACAGTAAAAGCATTTCTAAGTTTCCTTCCTTTCTAGATTCTCTAAAGACTGAAGGCCATTCATTCCTTTCTTTAGTCATTTTACAATAGTATCATACATAAAAGTTGGCATGTTAATTTACATAGTACATCTTTGGTCTGCTATCAGACAACTGTCCCAATTTCCTGGAGAACATCTTGTCAAGGCCGAAGCTCATTGAGAATGTGTACCCTTTGCCATCAAGGTCTGTCGCAGAGCCTTGGCCAGCAGAACCCTCACGTTGGGCACAGGATCCGACTTGAGGCTCAGGAGGCTCGGAAGCAGGTGCTGAACAAACTGCTCCACAGGGACACACTCCTCGCTCACCACGGCCTGCAGCAATGGAGAGACACCCCACGTGAGCAGCGCTGACCCAGCACAGGACGGCAGATGTGCCTCTCATGTAAAGCAATGGTTTCAAGATGCAAGGCTGGAGGGAGGCGTATCTAGGAACCTTTAAGTCTTAAGCACTGGCCTGGCTGGAGGCATCATCAATAGCAATGTCGTCGCTACTTTTTAGCACTGCTTTTTGAATAGTTTAAGAACTAGAGGGGAAAGCATATGCTCTGCGGTGAGACTTGATCTGTCCAGGCTCAAAACCTAAGCTGGCCACTGGCCAGCAGCATGGCCTTGGGTAAGTGGCTGACCCTTTCTATGCCTCAGCTTCCTCACTGGTATAATGGCAGGTCCCTCATGCAGAGGAGCTACACCGGTTCTGTCATGCTGTATTCTGCTGGCCAGGAAGCGCTCCCCATCTACCTTTGCACTGCCCAGGACACACACACTAACGGCCAGGCCTGCCTACCCGCCAAATCCTAAGCCTCACCCTGATGCCCAGAGCGCTAAGCAGCCTGGAAACACTGCACATTCCAGCATCTGCACAGTGCTCTTCTACCTGTAAAGAGTTCTTTGTACAATCACTTCCTTAATTCTCACAACTAGCCTTAGTTATCAGAATGTGCCCAGCTCCACAGGGCAGAAAATTCTGTCCAATGTGGTGATCACATCCAAAGGTCTGCCAACAGGTGGCAGCAGAGTGAGGACCAGAGGCGTGTGGGTTCATGCAGGGCTGTCATATACACCCCTCTTTGAGCTGAGGCCAGCCCCAGTGCCCAGCCAGGGTCCTGTACCTGAAACAGTGTCTGGCACCTGGCACTCACTTGGTGGCTAAAGAGCCACCCCCCCAGGGCACAAGTGGAAATGTTCAAATCCAGTGGGTCTAACTACAAATCAGCCCCTGTACTCTTAGTGACACTACCTAAATCTGTGCTCAAATATTGATCAATAAGACCCCTCAGTGGTCTTCTTGGCTGTTGGGTACCCTTTGTTTTGTGGTTTTTCTAGATCTTTAATAATTAATGAGCACAACAAAAAGATCCCATTTATGTTTCTTGAACATTAGTTGTCGTCATTTCCTTTTGTTTTCACATTTTTTAAACCTTAAAGAATGAAAAACATAAAAGCAAAGCTACTTCATTTTGGATTTGGAATCCCAACCTTCGGTTCACAAAAAGCTGTGCTCTATAGCCTGCAGTTTGGACCTTGGCTCTTCTCCAAGAGGATGGCCAGATTACCCCGCAATACTCCTCTAGCTCAACAGGGGGCGTTCCGTAGTTCTTTGGGAATTAGGCGAATTATGAGGGGAGAGAAGGGAGATCTGGAGTCTGAGGTCAGAGGGCATCCACCCTTGGCTGCACGGTACTGTTGGCCTGCGTGGACACGCATTACATGAGTCCCTTTTCCTCTGTGTACTGGAAAATGTGTATGATGAGGAATTAAGATGTTTAAAATAACTTCAGAAGGAAAAATAAATCATGGCTTTATATTTCCTATGTGACCCTAAACAAGTTACTTAACCTCTCTGGGCTTCAAATACTTCATCTAAAACAGCAGTCCACACATAAATGAGTTTACCACACCAAATACACAGGAGCTCCTTCAGGGACTCATGTGTTGGCATCCTGGAGGCCTGGCACACAAGGAACGGCAGTCATCATCACTGCCGGCGTCCTTAGCCAAGCAGAAGTCCTTCATCTCCAAGCCGGCTGACAGACGGTGATGAGGAGCTGGATGAGCTGGCCTGGGCTGAGGTTGAACGGCCCCCGCCCACCTTTCCTCCCAGCTTGCCCCTCCCCTACAAGGCCGCCAGCTGGTGATGTGCAAGAGTGGGCAAGGCCCAGAACTGGACACTACAGGGCTGACCAGAGCTTGACGGCAGGGCTGGGAGAAGCAGCCTGCTGCATGCAGCCGTCTGCAGACGGTGCACGGCACACTGCAGCTGCTCAGCACTGTCTGGGCCAGCCCTGGGCATGGCTCTCCCCTCACTGGCATGGTCTCCATCTCCTGCAGGAGAGCAGGGCTGAGAAACCCCGGTCCATGTGCCCAGCCAGTGCTCGAGGGCTGGGAGTCTGACAGCACTGCCCAGCAAGTGCATCCACACAGCAGATTCTCCCCAGGCCACACTAACCTGGCAAATGAAAGCGAAAGCTTGCCTTCCAACCCACTTAGAGCAGTGCCGAAACCGAATGATGAGTTCATTGATGAAATTTAACCCCAGTGCACCTTCGCTGTTTGAATAGAACTTCTGCAGAATTGCCACAACCTATGAAAAATATCAGAAGAGCACATTTAAAACAATGCCGTGCTTGTGAACGGTGACTACTACTGCACAATCCCTTCCTTAAGCTACAGTTTCATGCCTCTTCTACCTTTAAAATAAATGGAGAAGCATGAGAGAAAGTGATTTTTTTCACAGTAATCATTAGAACACAGAGAAAAATATATTTATGGCAGTTCATGTAAAACCCTTCATAAAAATTTAAAAGATCCAAGGTACTGGTACTAGCAAAATATACTAAGCTAACCTCCCAAATTTTAGGAATATATTAATTTGCATAACTAAATTATCCCCCTTCAAAACATGTCATTTTTATAAAATTTTAATACTGTCAAAGTATTTTACAATCAGTTATTTTCAAATGAGATGGTCTTTGTCAGCATTTGGCCAGGACAAAGGCACATAAAACAGGATCTGCTTTTCTGTTCTGGATTTTTTGCTTACTAACGTGCCACAAAACCAAGCTGCAGGTATTTTTAAAAAACCAAAGCACTAAACAATTACTTAATGGTTCTGATATATAAAATGATTTATCTGCAATTTCCATCACCGCAGCACACAGCTTAACAAAGGACCTGCCCTGCAGTTTGATACGATAGAGTTCTTAACTTTACAATTCAAAAATCCATTTTATAGGTGAACTGAAAAACTAAGTCCAGAAAAAAAAAAAAAGAGTTAAAATGGGATGTTCATAAATATTCCTATTTAAAACTCGGGGACAGAAATGGCAGTGATTCCTTACTAGTTTGAAGGAGATCCACCGAACTTCAGAAACTTTATCTGCACATAATCTTAAGGCAATATGCATTAAATAATCATAAACATCATTGGGGTTGTAGAGCTCCAAAATCAGTATCAGTTGTCTGAAAGAAAAAAACAAAATTATTTTTGGTCCAAAAAACAACTTACTGATTCTTTACTTTCATTTCCTCCCATAGATAAAAATAGTCAGGCTGGGAAATAAATGGAAGGGCTGGCAGGAGCTGAAGAATCCTACCAGCAAGTAAATTAAGCGAACTGGCCATTGGAAGAAATAGGAAAAAAAAATTTAATTCATCAAATATTCAGGCCAAATAAAAAGGAAATGAATTTTCTTTGTAACATACAGGCTGAGAAATTTATGGACATAGATTTACTATTTCAATTTTAGGTTATCAGTTGAAAAGCACATACATTTTTTAAAAACTGAATTAAACATAAAAACAGCCCAAATGTTGAAATTCCTGCCCAAAGATCGACGGAGGGCGGTGGGCTCCGGCCGCCTGGGCGCTGCTGCAGCCCTGCCGAAGCGAGCGGGAAAGCGCGGCGCTGCGGGCGGCTGCCCGCTTCGCCGCTCGCCGCTCGGCTGTCAGCCGGCGAGGTCTGCTCGCCGAGAACCGAGCGCGTGTGCTCTCCCTCCAGCAGACAAAAGGGAAAAAAGCATTGTGACAGCTGGCCGAGAAAGCCCACTACCAAGGCTCTCGCTATTTTCTAAACGGGGCTGGGGGAAAAGGGTAGGAAAATAAATGGCGTGATTTTCATCCCGGTAACCAAAGGAAATGAAAAAGCGATGGGGAGGAAGTTACAGCCAGAAGCCAGGAGTGCCGGTGAATACTTTCATATCAAAAAGCACTGTTTTCAGAAAAAAAAGATACCAATATCATAGGCATGGGAGCACAGAATTCTTATCAGCTGCTCAGGCTTCAATAAGCGAGGCAGAGATGGAAGATAGGCGCGCTAGCGGGAGATAACCGCGGGGATGGAGCCGGCGGCTCGGCTTCGGGAAGCGTTAGCCCAGCCAGGCCGACCACGAGGCCTGCCACAGGCAGCCGCTAGAGGGCGCGATGCAGTCGTGGAAAACCGGAGCCTGTTTTTCTCCATTCTTTTTGGAATAGTATGCCTGGAACATAGCATAATGACTAAACCTCAATCTCTCAAATTAAGCATAATGATTAAAGCTCACAGCAAAGAGAAAATCTTCCAGCGTGCCCCTGGCATCAGCCAAATCATATCCTGAATAGCTGCAAAAGCCTGATGAATTTCTTTGGGGAAGACAATTATTTGGGATCTAGTTGTGGATAAGAAAAATGAAAAGATATCAAAATGAATCTCAACAAGGCGGAAACTAAAACCCAAACAACCATCAGTACAAACAAATCCACTCTACATAATGAAAGCACATCATACTCCTTGAGAAGGGGAGCTATTTTAAATGACACTGTCTAAAATCACCAGGACCTCAAACATTCCTTTCCCTGCACAAGATGGAATTGAATAAAAACTCCTTCCACATGGAATGATGTACAGATATGAGCCACCTTGGGCGACATTTTTATTTAAAAATCGTCTCATTTGGGTTAGACCTTTTCAGCTCTCTCACTGTCACCCGATTTTCTTTAGAAGCTGCAGTACATAAAGCACGATGTACCCTACAGAGAGGATTGTGCTCAGAATGTTCAAGAAAGCTTTGCAAAAACTGCTCCGATTAATGGGAAAATACTGAAGAGTGGGTGATTCATCTTTTATTTGGTTCAAATAAATTGCCTTAGAGAACAGCAGAACACTCTAATTCCAGAGTGACTCCAGCGCTGTCGTCATGTGAAAATGAATGTTTCCCCAGAGACCGTGGTATCTAACTTACAGTTTTGAAATTTAGTCTATACCTTAATAAAACATAATCTCTTTATCTAAAAGAACGTTATTACTGCTGGTTTAGAAATCAATTATAAGGTAGGAAAATTAAAAATTATTTTTTCTGATCTGCCTTCTCATAGCCCCAAATAGGATTTTACTTACTCTGCTAGCTCATACCGAAACCTCCAATTCCTGTTGTTAGCAGTCACTACAAATTCTTGAAGCTGATAAAGATATTCTCTCCTCTTGTCTTCATGGAGCAACTATTGTTAAAAATGTAGAGATATGTATCAGTAAAAATATACCCCTCAAAATGAGCCCAGGGCCCCCTTTCCTTCTGCTCCCGATTATCTACTCGGCGTTAGCAGCAACACTGCACGGCCTGCCGCCTAGCAGTCTGCGGCCCAGTGGGGCTGTAAGCTAACAACCGCAGCTAACAGGCATCACTGCACCCTGCACGTGCCCAGCCTTTCTCCTGGTGGGTGTGTGTGCTTGTGTATTCCTACACGCCCCCTGGGACTTCCCCCTTTCATCGTTCCGTGAAGCAGCACTGCTGCACGTTCCAAGGCGGAGGCCACTGCCGCGGCTCGGCTGCGACGGCCTCTGCACCAGGCAGGGAGTCTGCCCGGCTCAGTGCACCGCAGCCCTGCAGGGCAGCTCCGGGCCAGGTGGGCGCAGATGACCAGTTTCTGTAGGTCATTTGTAAACTCTTATTTTTACACTAATCATTCCTTAAGGACAAGAAAGAAAAAAATGGAAGAAGGGAAGCAGCAACACGCTGCAGACAAAGCCCTTTCTGCAGACCTGAGCCGACTTAAGCCCAGGCTCTTTTCCGGGTGACTTCTGGCCAGGGTTTCTACCTCCACAGAGTGCTGGGTGATGCACCCACCCCCCTTTACAGAACTGCAGCTCCAAAGGACAGGAAGGGTCGAAGGAAAGATAGAAACCTACTGCCCATAAATGACAGAATAGCCACTTTATAATACTGGATGGTGCATCTCTACTCAAGCAATCAGGCAAGTGCGTTTTTTTTCACTGACATTATACCTACTCAAGGTTTAATAAAACTAGCTGCAAAGGGCGAGGTTGTTCTGGTTTGCTTTTAACCCTTCTTCCTACCTTTAGAAAATCATACAGATGTTTAAGTACTCCTATGCGTACTTCATCCAGATCCTTTAAAAATCCATTGAAGATGGGCACCAGGTCAACTGCCGTCAACTGATCCCCCAGAATCACAGCTAGCTCATGAATAGAGAATGCGAGGGTCCGACGGACCTTCCACTAGGGGGGCAGAGCAGACACATGCATCACAAAAAGCAAGTGTAATTCAACATCCCTAACATCTCACACGGCATTTCTGAAGCAAAATGGATGCTGCCAGGCGTCGGCCACTTCAAGCTTCATTTCATCGGAGACCAGTACACATGCCACTGTGCGTGCACATGACACTCAGGTCAACAAGGCTTGCTGCACCAAATTCCCTTCGCCTCCTAATGAAATAACCGCCTGCCTCTGAAATGGTTGCTTCTACCTGAACATCAGAAGCCAGCGTTTCATAGGTGCCTTTCAGACAGTGCCAGTTCTGCCTCCCCAGGGCCAGTGCCACCCCGGGGAGGCTGTAGGCGCACTGTTTCGCTATGTCAGTGTCCACGGTCTGGGCTCGAGCAGGGTCCGTCATAGATACAAACTCATCTAGCAGAGGCTGAGGAATTACATCCTAGGAAACAGGAGAGAAAGGAAACCTCAGGTTTAGTAGGAAATAAGGTCAAAAAGAGGAATGAGCTTATGAAAAACAAGGAATATGGAGTTTCAAGGTGAAAAGAGCATAGAAGAAATATGAAAGGAACAAGAGGTCTACCTAAGCCAAAGAGCTTAGGGCTGACAAGCGTGTTTTACCCAGGGACTGAGGTTTCAATCCTAACAGAAGTGAATGCAATCCCTACTCTTGTTTTTTCTAGCCTGGTACACCTGGCATCCCAGAAAACACTCCAGGCTAACGGTGGTGAACCTGAGGCACGCGTGCCACCGTGGGCTGTCTGCCTCGGCGGAAGCTCTAGCAGGCTCACCACCACTGGCCGAGGCAGCACCGTCCGCTAGTGTGCCCACCCAGCTCTGCAGTGTGCAGACGTCCCCGCCCTGCTTACATCCGCACAAGCATCTGCAGCCCAAGGCCTGCATTCAAGATGCTGCTGTTTTCCAGCTCCATGAGACCTCACCTATTCACGTTTATCTCCGTACACACAACGCATCATGATCACTTAAAACATTGAAGGGAAATTACTGGGAACAAGAAGTCAGTCCATAAAAAAGAACAAACTCAAACACAGCTCCACAGAAGCAGCTGTCAGCTTCCTAGACAAAGAAAACAAATGATTCATACACACAGACCCTAAACATCAATGTTCTTGGAAGTTCTTTTCTTATATCGGTTAGTTTTTATTAAAATAGTATATAAGACTGTTCAGAAGACTTTAAACAGAACGTTAGAATTTACTTTTTAAGTTAGAGGAAATATTAGTAACATGTCAACTAAGATATATAATTAATAGTGCTAGAAAAATACTGGCTTTCTATTCCCTCCCTGCCTCCCTTGCTTCTTTGCGCTACTGTGAACTGAACCCAAGGCCTTCTCACTAGCTGCATCTCACCTTCTGGCCTTTGTGTGTGTGACAGCATCTTGCTAACTCACTGCCCCCACCGAAGCTTCAGCCTGTGACCCTCCTGCTCCAGCCTCCCAGAGTGCTGGAATTAACAGGCATGTGCCCCCGCACCGAGCCTCAATGCCCATTCTTAGACTTTCAGAAATGTGAAAGTTTGAGTTGCCTTTTTTTCTTTTCAAGTAACAAACCTGTAAATTAGATTTATTCTCTTCAAGGGTAGTTGGTTCGAGCTTCTGCTGAGTCTCCAAATGGTCACTGGTTCCATCTTTGGCATCACCAGCACCCTACAAAGTGGAGTGACACATTAGTGATTTAGGCCAAGGGGGGACGCTGCGCTACCACTTTCCCGCAGAGTCCTCTTTCATGTCAGAAACGCCTTTGTGAGCCAACCCAAGAGCATGGCTTCTACTCAGTGGTGTCTTTCCAGATGGTAAAAATCACATTTGTACACTTAACGACCAAGCATTTTAAGGGCTAGGGAAACACATTTCATACACTTTCATTTCAAGGCTGTGTCAGGTCCTTAAAAAGAGCAAAGCCTGACATCAAAGTTGGTTAACTACCAGGAACCTGGTCCTACATCTACTAGCCTCTGGCCCCAGAGTCTCCCCAGTTCGGCTAGCCAACACCTCGAACACCGTTCACATGTTTATGGGATGCCACCCCAAGAGGAACGATGCAGTTCGTAAGAAATGGCAGAGCAAGGACCTACAGCTTTACTCAGGAATCAGAATGAAGCTCAGTGACTTCTGAGAGAAAACTGAAGGGACCAGATGGGAAGAAGAATGGTGAACCTCAGCGAAAAGATGTGGCTGATAAAGGAGCATTTACTTAACAAACTCTTCACAGTTCTCACATGTACAAACACTCCTAACGTTTGGTGATGAACCTTTACATCAGGTTAACAATTAAAATGAGCGAGAACATTCAGCAATGACATACTGGTCTCTGATCATTGATTAACATTAACTGAGATGAACCTGACCTTCTCCTTCAACCATAACATGGATTTCCAACTTGTACTTGAAATGTCATACTGTCTCCCAGCCTAATAGATTCTGACAAATCTGCTCAATATATGATCCGGGAAAGTCGATTAATATACTGATAGATGCTTCGTTTACTCTGAGGTATGCTACCAGAGCCTTCAATTCCCAAGGTTTTCACTGGAAGGTACTGTTTATTTTAACAGAATACATGATAAAACAGAAATATTTTGGTGTGATAACCTAAGATTTCTCTTGGGTACGGTTACCTTTTTTCCAAGTTAATAAATTCACGTACCAAAATGGGTGGTTGGAATCACTATTGTCATTTTAGAAATTAATTTTATTCCAAAGTATTCGGTGCCACTGTTATGTACCGCATTGCTTCAGCAGCCAAGTCAAGCCCCTAGAGTTCATTTCCCAGCCTGCCCCACTGCAGGGCAGCACACGCGGAAAGCTCTCTGTGCACCCACTGCTCACTGCCCGGCAACCCCTTTTCTAGAAGAATCCAAGTCTTCAGGAGATTTATGTGTTTTGAATCTACTCCACCATGCTAAACTCATAAATCTTCAAAAAGTTGTAGCCAGAAAGAGAGGCCTGGGGACAGGACACAGAGACTTCTGCCTCTGGTTTCCGTGCTCTCCAGAAGGGCCAAGCACGAGACACAGACCCCTCCTCTGCTGAGCACTGCTTGCAGAAACGGGGACCGTCACCAGTGGCCGGGGCAGTCAGCGCGGAGGCGCCCGGCTCCCCAGCCCTGGAGCCTCCCACCACGGCACTACTTCTTCCTAGCGTCTTTCACAGGCACCCTTCTCTTCACTATCCAAACTAAGTTTCTGGTTCCTCTCCCTTCTTTTGCAGTTGGAGGCCTCAAGCTTGACCCACCAGAGTTCAGAGTCAAGCAGCAAATGTAAGAGCACTAACTCTTGTGCCATCAAAACACAGGACGTGGGGCACAAAGCCTCTCAAATACTTTAACTCAAGGCCCTAATTTAGCAGAATCTATTATTCTTTTTTCCTCCCTTCCTCTCTCCCTCTCTTTCTCTGTTTTCTCTGATAAATATCCAAATCGCACCCCTCCTGAGTCAATGCAGTCACATCTTTCCACTTCACACACATGATCTCTATAGTAAAGAACAAAGGCAACAACGTTGAGTTTTCTTGCCAATTTTTAGAAACAAACCACCAAAACAAGACATCATCTCATGTCTTACTAATCAATGATAACCTTAACAATTCTAAATATTTTATATTTTTGAATATTTATAGTTTTTGACCTATTTTGATTTACTCTAAAGGGCAATAAGTGACAAGTTAGCTTAACCACTGAAGCTAAATTACAAACTATATGAACAGAGAATTATTTCTTTATTCTCATCTGGAAGACCATGAGTTTGAAAGCCTGTCATGGCCTACAGAAGAGAGAAAGTATTAATTTGCCCCTGACTTTCACAATCACAGACAACTCCCTGGTTTAATTCTCTACCTTTATCCCTACTGTGGGAGGCCCCAGCTTACGGCGGTCCAAGCGCAAGCTTAGCAAGAAGGAACCTGCAGCTACAAGAGGCTCGAAGGCTTCTGGAGAGGCTCAGGGAGACGCCGGCCACGCTGCTCCCTAGCCAGCTGCCAGGCCCCGGTCTCACCAGGAGCTGGCTCAGAGCTGCAGAATGAGAGCAAGCGCTGCTGGTTTTTTAAAATCTCCCCTCCAAGGAGCAGCATGGCAAGGCCGCTGCTGGAGCAGCCATGTGCTGAAAATCTCCCATCAAATGGAGGGCTCGGTGTGATAATCATTCTCTAAGGCCTCTGTTGACTTTAAATTCTAGAAATCACATGAATTCACTCTCCGCCATTATTAAAAGATGTAAATGACTGTTACCAGTGACACAGAACATTTATACTGTTAATACCCCCAAAGAACCAGTTCTTGTCATGAGCGGAGAAGAGGAAAGGTACGTTCTGGTCCCTATCCTGCCTCCATAGAGGAGAATCAGAGTTATCAATCACCTGATTGATTGGTTGTCTAGTTATCCAAAACATGACCTTAAGAATGAAATGAAACTTGCCATTTATCTTCTCTGTGGGGATATATTAGTAAAAGAAAATGCAGCTTTGTGATTTCTGTCACACCCTCAGTGGCTGAGGGATAGGGCAAATACTTACTGTGCTTTGCAATATCCTGGCCACAGAGAGCTCGTTCTGAGCTGATGGAGCTGATGGAGGGATCTGCCTGTCGGAGGCAGGGCTGGGATCTGAAATGGACACTTCATCTGGGCCTTCTGGCGGCTTGCTCTCAGGTTCATTCGTGGAGTCCAGCTGGGCAGCTCTCAGAGCAGCAGACAAAACCTGAACTTGAGCTGCAGGGACAGAAATTTCAAAAATTGTAATAATAACTTTATGTGGCTTGTGGGGGCTCATTTCAGAGAATTGTGCACTGTGCCATGGGATGTGGGCTGTACTCAGACAGGGGTGCCTGTTCCTGCGCTGAAGGCTGCGTGGCAGCGCCTCCTCAGCGAGGTACAGTTAGGGCTACCATCAGCAACCATTTTAAGTAAACTCAAGCTACATAAGAGACATCAAATCTGAACTTGAAAAGCCTCAATGAGGAAAACCAGAGTTTGACTCCACTGTCTTCCACAGAAAGACACATTACTGGAACAGTGATGGCTAAGAGGAACCCCACCTTGGCATGGGATGTCCTTCTCCCTATTTATAAAATAGAATGTACTTTCTCTACCTACCCCCCCACACAGAGCATACTTGTGCATGAGTCCACCAATTTAGTCAGTAATGATCTTACTAAGCTCCCAGGGCTACCTGTCCTTCTGTCTATGGAATGACTGAGACTGTATAATAGCGAAGGTGACAGACCCCCACATAGCCTTCTATAAAAAATAAAGCTGCATGTCTTCATGTCTCCACACTCTTACCACAAACTACCTTTGGCACCCTATTGCCACCAGTTAGATTCAACATATCACACAATTTATTAAAATATTTGGAACTTACAGCCGGCCTAGGGCAAGTCCCACCTCCTTTGGGAAGCACATCATGTCCTTCTCAATGGTGTGAAGGACATTCCATGCCATGGGTAGCTCATAAAACGTGTCATTTTGTTCTCTGAATCCCTTGGGATTATAGATCCTCTTAAGGCCTCCAGAAAAGATCTTACAAAGACATTAAGTAGTATATACATTCTTTCTTACAAAGAAACTAAGTAGCATATACATGTAATATACTACAATCAGAGGCTTCAGGGAACTAAAACAACTCCCTGGAATTCATCTCTCCTCCTCTCCAAGCCCAGGTCAAATTCCACCTGCCCTGCAATGTCTTCTCCCAAACATCTGCTGCGTCCCGGGGAAAGATCAGCTTCCTGCCTGTGCTTCTGAGCACATCATGTCCCCGTCCTCTCCACAGCAGCGTGGGGCTGCTGCAGTCTCCTCAACGAGAGCCCCAGGGCAAAACATGCCCATCCCTGCCGCCTGGCCCAGCTCAGGTCCTAACACTGTGGATCAGACAAATCCAGTAATGTGTTTTCCAAAACCAGACCTTTGTCTATGGCTATTAGACGTGATATGTTACACGCGCTCATTCCTTCAGCAAACACTGATTTAATTTCCTTCATAAGCTTAAGGACAAAGAATAATCGCAAGGCTAACTGGATCTTCACATCTCCCTTCCCGAAAGCTTCACAAATCTTCGTCCAGCAATAGCACCAAGTGTTGTTTTTTCCAATTTCTCCAACTCGAGGAAGAATACAAATATAGCACTGTTTAGAGAAAGAGGAGTCGTGATAATGGATATGGATTGCAAGGTCTGGCTCTTAGATCAGACGCTCAGTGGGAGCACTAGTCATAAAATGAAAAATACCCCAAAGAAGAAGTTGTACTTTTCCAAGCAGTACAAAGACAGAACCTTAGCGTTTAGCTAAAGGACGATTTAATAAGCTCCTAAAGGAACACCACCCTTAGCCGTTCATAACTAGAAAGGGCACCAGACATGGGAAATAATGTCCTAGCACCCCTGAAGCTAATGAAACTTCCACTGCATCCACCGCTACAGATCTGCTCTGAGAGCGGACTTCAGGCTGTGCACACCTGTGGGCAGAACGAGGAGCCACAGTCCTCGCACAGGTGCACGTGACATGTCTCTGCCTCCACTGGCCATGGTGAAATGGAACCAGCCTCTTCCCCACACCACGTACAGTATAAACAAACACAGAAGCCACAAGCATCAGGACACAGGCCTACGGAAGAAGTGGCCATGTACAACATACAACACAGAGGTTTTCTGTCCCATTTTCTCCTTAATGACGATGAAATTACCTTGAACATCTGGATCATTTGTCATATGCTCCTGTAGACTCTTGAGGACTTTCTGAATCTCACTCCTGGCCATACAGCTGTTATACACAGTCTCAGGTCTCATGAAGCCTTCTTCCTGAACCCCAGACTCACTCAGAAACAGCTCCACGTCCTGGCTTACGTCAGGGAGAGGAGTCCGCCAATAAAGGATGTTATTGAACACATCTTCTGAATTCCCGGGGTGGCTGTTGATGGGGGATTCGTCAGCAGGGGGGAGTCCTGTGGTCACACTGGCCCCAAGGGAAAGCCTGGTCAAAGCAGGACTCTGCTTTGGGTTTTCTGCGAGGCCATGAAAAGAGCTATCTCCATGCTGGAAAGCACTGGTTTCTGTTGGTGTTCCTCCCAAACACCGCTCTGGCTCTCTCTGCACATACCTTGTTGGGCTGGGTGGAGGAGGTAGAAGCAGACTTTCAGAGCCACATCACGGTCAAGAGGTAACACAGAGAACCAGAGACCCGAATCCTCACAAGCTCAGCACCTTTCCCCTAATTCACCTCTAGGCCCCTGGTGACCTCTGGGGTCACAAAATGAAAACCTTACGAGTGAACAAGAGATCAAAGTAGCCCTCTTTGCACCAAGGGCACTATGATGTACACAGGAGATGCTACATGGATGTTCAGCCCACCCTTCACTGGGTTCAAGTGCTGATGTGGCCCAGCTGCCGCAGAAGCTCCGTGCTGCCCAGAGCTAGCCAGTTCCCTGCCTAGCAGTGCCTCCAGTGCAGGTAGGCACTGGGAAATAAAAGGCATGGGAGCTGGCAAGAGCTGCTTATGTGTTACCCACCTTGCAAGTCTTGATAGGGAACAGGGGTGATCAAACTATGCAAATGTTAAATAAAATGTGCATCAGTAAAACACGTATTGCCACTAATCTTCCTTGAAATCATCCCATTTACTTCAAACATATTGTCCCATCATTCTTGCCACTTTCGGAAGCGGTCCTGGAAGTACTCTTTTGGGAGTGTCTTTATCAGGTACGATAAAAAATACAGTGAATGCTGCTCCCGAATGCCACCCAATGGAAAGGCAGACTTGAAAACACTATGGTGTATCTTTACCTGCCTTATCCACTGCACCCAGCATTATGTGAGTTCTGGGCTCATCCCCAAAGTCAACATGACCATCAAAGGTGAAAAAGCTTTGAATGAATACAGGATATTGAGGCAGCCACGAAAGCACAACTAAAGAAACAAAAGAAGACTTCCAGAACTGCTCCAGAAAATGCTAAGAATGATGAGCTAAGCATGCTCAAAGCATGAGGAAGTATTTTGAGGGGACCTTAATGGTAATGTATCTTTTACTGTAATAAGTCTGTAAAATTTTTTAAATAATATTTGCTATACTTATTGATCATATTGTAGTACCTTCCAATCACATCTATGGCACCTGCGCCTAACATTTAGCAGGAGCTCGATGAATTCTGATAGATGAAGGAAAAAAGGAAGACTAAAGCAATCTTAAGAGGATCTACACCATATGAGGTAGGACCTGCCTGTCCTCACACTCCTGCATGAAACTAGCAGTGGAGAGACATTCATAAACTGCCTCAAGTGTGTGGGGGTACACTGTCCTTACAAGAATGACATGAAAAACCCAGGATGACATGCCATACAAAACATGGTGTCCAGGAATATCCCCTTTATGGGCACAGAACATCCTACTTCACAAAAGAACATAGGACTTTGGGAAAATTTTCATTTTGTCCTATGTAAATTATCCAAAGAACTTCATTAATCAAAAAGTAAGAGAAAATTTTCTTTATAGGTTATTTAATCATTACTCTCAATGAATATTTTATCTAAATTTAGGAGACACAGTAGCTTCATTATTTATAACCCAGTAGTCAGGTTTCAAAATCATTATTGCAATTACTTTTTGCTTCTTTACATAATTAAAGCTCTAATATTCCATCTTGCCCAGAAGGTCACTATTACTAAAATTCCAGACAAGATAATTGCTAGAATTCTAGGTGGATGCTTGAGTTAAAGTGGGATTTCTGGCAAAGATCTTGCTAGGAGCATACCTGGTAGGGGAGGCGTCCCCACAAGCACCGGGACTAGGTGAGCCAGAGGCAGCATCAGCCCCCGGATCCTGGCGTGGTGGCCGCATGCTCAGAGTACCATCCTCTCGGATATACAGGCCAGCCCTGGAGGGGTTTGCAAAGGTGGAAATGAAGGGGCCAAGGGACTGGAAGGCAGCCTGGCGTACCTGGAACAGAGAGAAGAACAGTGCAGTGGAGGCCTGGCTGACCCAAGGCTCAGACATATAGCTGATCCTAGACACCTATCAAATTGGATCTGTACCAGGTTATTCTCTCCTACTCCAGTCCCTAAATTCCAAAGAAACTATTTTTCAATAGAAACTAAGCAGATTTGACGCCATTATATACTTTTTATTCTTTTAAAATATTAACTCCACAACAAATACTACTTATTGATCTTCATAGATGGGTTCACAGTGGTAACACAAAGGCTACATACTCTCGATTCCAGGCTTATGACATTCACTTGCTGTAAATGTTGAGTATTCTTCAATATTTACCTCTATGTTTTGCAGATTTTAGTGACCCTAGAATTAGATTTACACCTCACAAGATCTAAATATAATTACGCCAATCAGTCTTCGAAGGGACAAAATGCAAGTCCAGAAACTAAAGCAAGGTCTAGAAGCTGGACACAGCGGGCTAGGTAGACAGTGCCCACAGCACTTACCCAACGGCAGGGGTCGCCGAGGAGCCCGATGAAGAGAGGGGAGAGCTGGGTCCTGCGGACCTCAGGGGAGGTGTTGTAGGACACAGCCATGAAGCACTCTGCGCAGGCTTTCCGCATACCCCATACAGTATCTGAACAGAGCTCAAAAAACTTGGGGAGCTAGCAAAAATAAAACAAAAACAGTTACTTAAAACTGATGACTCTGAGGATGGGCAGAACCTGTCTTAATGTTGCAGTAAAGACCATCCAGAAAATAAGAACAAAGGGAAATATACAGTGCTCTAAAAGGAACAGCTGGAGAAAAAGGGAAGTGTGATAAGTAGAACATTTGCTTCACCTACTATCTTTAGTTAAGTGACTTGGCTAAATTTAATAAAATAGAGAAAACTATAAAAAAGCAGAATGACATATCCATCACATGAAAGGCAGGTACAGATTGTAAAGGACTGCCACTTAGTGGATGTCGCAATTAGCCTACTCAACTGTCACTGCCTCTGACTAGGCATCACGCAACTCTGTAGAGACAGAAAGCTATTACCAGCTGAGAGTAACGCACATAATCTCTGCGGCAGAAATGTGAACTGTGTGCAGTAGAATGTAGCTGGTTAACATCCTAGACACTGACCCATTTTGAGTCTTTTTGTAAGTTCCCTTTGGAATTCTGTGATTTGACTAGAAATATGAGGTACTCCGAAGTCTCCATGAAACATCTTACTGGCTTCCTTCAATTCCTAAATGAATTAAAGAAAATCTTCGAGGGTTTTGTGCAGGGTTTTTGGGGGGTTTTTTGTTGTTTTTTATTTGTTTGTTTGTTTGTTTGTTTTGCTTTTTTGTGTGTTTTGAGAGAGGATCTTGCTATGTAGTTCAGGTTATCCTTGAACTCATAGCAATCCTCTTGCTTTGGCCTCCCAAATGCTGGCATGTGCTACTACGTCTATCTGTTAAATATAATCTTTGACATATGTTTATTTATATTTACATGGAGGTCATGATTATATTTTCTTTTATAAATTATTCTTTAAAAGGCTCTGATTTTAATATCATAATGTAAAAAAGTCAAACACGTTTCCCAAACGGTAGTATCATCCGATCATAAGAAACACCTACCTACTCAATGATCACCATGCTGGTCACTGCTGCTCTTTATTCAGATACATAAGTAGAAGAGAACAGTCCTCAAAGCAGCAAACCATTCAAAACTATTCTTGGGTTAGAACTATGTTGACATGGCCTACACATCCAGTAAACAAATGAAGTTCTGAATTTAGATTTTAAAAATAATTTAAAGTTTAGACTTTTTGAGGTTAAATTCCAACCATACAGGCAGTATACCCCATCAAATAACAGTAACAACTGGATTCTGAGTGTTTAGCTGTCCTCCAGCTGCCAGGTACCAGGTGAGCCCTGGGGAAGCAGAAAGGACCGTGATGGGCCCCACCCTTAAGATCACCATGCACAAAACTCTCAAGGGGTCATGGGGTACTCTGACCAAAAGCCAGGTGATGGAGAGGGGACAGGGAAATACTGTGGTACAGTGGGGAGGGGAGCCGGACAAGGAGAGGTTACAGAGTGGACTCAAGCTGGGTTCCACCAGGCAGGGAAGACACTTAGGGGGCAGGGGCAGTAATAAGCAGAGGCCTATAAGGTAAAATAGCAGGAAACTTCAATGAAGCTGAAAGCCCCTAGCTGGCTGCTGAAGTAGTTTTCTACTGTGTTGTACATCAGAATCAGATGAGAATTTATCAAATATACAGATGACTGAGCTCTCCCCTCTACCCGCAGGGCCCCCAGGACCTAGATACCTGGCCAGAGGTGAAGTCCACACAGGCCAGGGGAGTGTACAGAACTGAGAAAGGTGATGGAGAGTAAGGTAGAAACAGTATTTCTCTGTAAAGAATCTTAAAAGGTCAGTGACCTACCAACCAAGAAAAAAATCCTAATGGTTTTGAGGCTCATGGGCAAGGCGATAGGGTACTAGAATGAGTAGCGCAGCCCAGCAGGGACGGAGCGGCTCAAACAGTGAGAAGCAGTAAGGTACTCTGAATGGAAGGAGGCAAGAGCACATGCCAGAGGCAGGAGACCTGAGGCTGCCTCCATCCCATTCCCACAAGAGCTGTCTAGTGCTTAGGAAAAGGGTAACTGCTGAGAAATTTGATATTGCAGAACGCAAAACTCAGCAGCTGTTCCAAATAACAGACTTCTGAGCATAAAACCTGATAACAATTCAGAAAGTGCGCTAAGAAGGAGATCAGCAATTAGGACTGAAAAACTTCACATACCAAAAATTTCTCTGTGGCTTCTTGTCCAACAGCATGACAAACATCACCAAAATTGGTAGCACACACCTTAAGAATGCAAAAGACACAGCCATTATTCTTAGCTTTCCTTCTTGTCTTAACACATTGTACAAACTAACAAGCAGGGACCTGGAGAGCGATCGCCCCGCTCGTGGGGCAGCTAACAAGCCCTTACAGAGCCCAGCACCTACACAGCATGGCGCCAGGTGCCTCTGCCGCATCCAGACAAAACACTTACAAGGTACCCAATTCTAGGGGTTTTCTGGCTCTTAATTGATCTTGCTACATAATGCATTTGGTTGGATGATGGAGAAAAGAGACATATTACAGTCTGCCTACTAAGGGAGGCCAGCACCTAGGGCGTGCACTATGGGGAGAGGCTAGAGCAGTGAGACCTGCAGGCGGCGGCAGCGGTGGCTCTTCAGGGAAGGACAGCAAAGGGGTTCCAGAGGAAGAATCTGACAACTAACAGGGAAGCTGGCGCTGGGGTTGGAAGGTTCCCCAAAGATATAAGGGTTCTGACACAAATCACCCCCCAAAATCAAAGACCTCACAGGTCTCGTTAATAATACCTAACCATCAGCCAGCAAGGTCCCACCCCTCTCACCCAGCACCCAAGAAGAGCTGATTTTGCTCACAAAGGTTCTTATTTCTAAGTCTCTTATGTATTTCCCACCTGCAATAAAAACTAGAACACTGTTCTACTACTCTCCTTACACAGTTCATGCTGGCCACATTCTCCTCCAGACTGTGTCTATTAACCTTAGAGGAATGGATTTTGAATATTTTATTTATTTTTTTTTTCAGTACCGCAGATTGAATTTGGGACCTTGAGCTTTCCAGGCAGGCATTTCTGCCACTGAGCTATATCCCTGGCCCCTAAATAATATTTTGAAACTATTATTTGAAACTTATGTTCCCACCTTTCGAACTTGAAAGAGCTTCCCATCACCACACAGTTCACAGAAACGAGGGAGTAGCAGCCGCTCAACTGTGCTCTTGCTCACCACTGAGGCCATTTTGCAGATTATCTGTAAAGAGCGAGCAAAGCGGAGTCAGCTGAAAGACCAGCGCGCTCAAGTCACATACACCAAGACGCGGAGGCGCAGCAGCCGATTTCTTGAGAAACAGAAGACCACAGCATGATATTTTTTTTAATAAAACATCTAAAGGAAGAAAAAACAAACCTGCGAGCCTACGATTCTCTGTCAAGCAAAACTATAACTCAAAATGAAGGTAAACAAAAGACACTGTTAGATAAGTCAAAACGGAGATTTCATCACCAGTTGACCTAAATATAAAGTACTAAAATCTAAGTTCTCTCAGATGAAGAGAAATGACACCAGATGATAAGTCAGATCTACGAAAAGAAGGAATGAAAATCTCCCAAAATGGTAAAAATGAGAGCATAAAAGGCTAACATCTTCAAAAAAATTCATATATATATATA